>JAMYXO010002755.1:0-20000 GCA_033310375.1 Conus canariensis | reverse complement strand
CGCGCGCGCGCGCGCGCGCGCATGAACATACACATACACATACACAGATATGGATACACAGACACAGACATAGACACACACAGACCCCCCCCCCCCCCCCACACACACACACACATCTCCTCTCTCTCTCTCTCTCTCTCTCTCTCTCACGCGCGCCCGCACACACACACACACACACACACACACACAACACACACACACACACACACATACACACACGTGCGTGCGCGCGCGCGTACACACACACAAACACACACACACACACATACACAAACACACGAACACACACACACACACACACACACACACACACACACACACACACGAACACACACGCACGCGCGCGCGCACACGCACACACACACACACACACTCACACACACACACACATACACACACACACACACACACACATAGACACACACACACACAGACATACAGACACACACACACACACACAGACATACAGACACACACACACACGCACACACACACACACAACACACACACACACACACACACACACACACACACACACACACACACACACACACGAACACACACACACACACACACACACACACACACACACACACACACACACACACACACACACACACACACACACACACACATCAATTTTTCACCTTGGCCGTCAGTAACTCCAATCGAACAGATTGCACTTAACCGAGCGACAAGTCTCACGACAGCTGTTCATTAAATTAATATTGCAGCCCCTTCTCCCCTTCTTCTTCTTCTTTCTGCTTCTCTCCTCCCCCCCCCCTCCCCCCCGCGGGGCCCCCCACCCCCCACGCTCGAACTCGGACACCCACCGCCCCCGCCCCCCGGCCTCCTCATCCCGTCAACTTTACTATTCCTACTGGGAAGTGTTGTTCAAACTGGCAGTAACAGTTGGCTACGTAATATGTCATTCAACTTCGTTCAACTTGTACAAACGTTTTATAAACGTTTGTCGTTCAGCTAACAACCAGAATCTTTTTTTTTTTTTTTTTTTTGATTACACGTGTGTCGATCAACTAGTGCAACGTTTTACTTCATGTGGTTTCAGCTGGTACTACTTTTTTTTTTTTATTTTTTTTTTAACTACGTGTGTCAGTCATTCAGCACTCCCTTTTTTTTTTTTTTTTTTTTAACCATATGTGTCATTCAACATGTACTTTTTGTTTTTAAGAAGCGTCGTTTAGTTAGCACTATTTTTAAAAGTACATTTGTGGTACATTTAGTACTACTTTTTATTACTTGTGTTGTTCAACCAGTACTACTTTTTTTTTTTTTTTACATGTGTTATTCAGCTAGTACTTAAAAAAACAAAAACAACAACTACAACCCCCCTCCAAAAACAAAAACAAAAAACAACAAAAAACAAACAAAAAAAAAAAAAAAAAAAAAACACGTGTTGTTCAACCAGTACTACCTTTTCTTTTCTTTTCTTTCTTTCTTCTCCCCCCCCCCCTCCTCTCTCTCTTCTCTCTCTCTCTCTCTCTCTCTCTCTCCTCTCTCTTCCTCTCTCTCTCTTCTCTCTTTGCGTTTACTGCAGGTAGTCGAAGGTTTTCAAACTCTCCACAATGTTCCACGCATTCTTAACGGCTACGCTGCACTATGGGTCTTGAATGGAACCTCGGACCTTTGCAGCAAGAGAACAGTTATGTCTTATCCACCACCGGGCCAGCCAAACCCTTTCCCCCCGTCCCAAACAGTGAAGTTTTGTAGTCTCTGCATTGGTTGGAAGGGAGATTAGGAAAAGCGTGGAAAGAAAGCAAAAAACAAAACAAAAACAACAACAACAACAACAACAACAACAAAAACCACACCCACCCCCCCTCCCCAGTGTCAGCTGCATGTTCCTCTCTGGTGCCACGGCTAGTGCGACAGCCAACGTTGCAGCAGCATTGCAGAGCTCATTCACAGAGCAGGCCAAGCTTAACGAGGTCACACCGTAGAACTGATAGTGTAGTACCGTCTGAGCCCATCTCCCCGCGTGCGTCATCAGAGTCCTACTGCATGGCCTGTTCAGGCAGATTCATTGCGAGCACTTGCGTAGGGAAGATTGGACGAAAGGGGAAGAAATGTAAAGGGGGGGGGGGGGGGGGGGGGGGGGGGGGGTAAGACACATGGAATGAAGGAGGTCAAAGATGCAGAACGAAGGGGTAGGCGCGGTAGGAAAAAAAAAAGCAGGGGCATAGAACATTAGGTAAGGAAATAGGACAAAGAAAATAGGAAAAAAAAAAAGGGGGGGGGGGGGGGGGGGGAGGAAATGTGTCGGTGGCCAGCAAAAGGTAGAGAAAGTAGGTAAAGGTAAGGGAAAGCAGGTAGGCAAATCTAGCAAAGGTAGGGACAGCAGGTACAGGTAGGGAAAGCAGGTAAAGGTAGGGAAAGTAGGGAAAGCAGGTAAAGGTAGGGAAAGCAGGTAAAGGTAGGGAAAGCAGGTAACGGTAGGGTAAGCAGGTAAAAGTAGGGAAAGAAGGTAGGTAAAGCAGGTAAAGGTAGGGAAAGCAGGTAAAGGTATGGTAAAGCAGATAAAGGTAGGGAAAGCAGGTAGGTAAAGCAGGTAAAGGTAAGGTAAAGCAGGTAAAGGTAGGTAAAGCAGGTAAAAGTAGGGAAAGCTGGTACGGAGAGTAAGGAAAGACAGGGAAAGCAGGTAGAGAAATTAGGTAAGGAAAGCAGACAAAGGTAGGTAAAGTTGGCAAAGGTGGGGAAAGTTGGCAAAGGTAGGGAAAGTTGGCGAGGGTAGGGAAAGTTGGCGAGGGTGGGGAAAGTTGGCGAGGGTAGGGAAAGTTGGCAAAGGTACGGAAAGTTGGCAAATGTAGGGAAAATTGGCAAAGGTAAGGAAAATTGGCGAGGGTAGGGAAAGTTGGCGAGGGTAGGGAAAGTTTGCAAAGGTAGGGAAAGTAAGTAAGGGTAGGGAAAGTTGGCAAAGGTAGGGAAAGTTGGCAAAGGTAGGGAAAGTTGGCAAGGGTAGGGAAAATTGGCAAAGGTAAGGAAAGTTGGCGAGGGTAGGGAAAGTTGGCAAAGGTAAGGAAAGTTGACAAAGGTAGGGAAAGTTGGCAAAGGTAGGGAAAGTTGGCAAAGGTAGGGAAAGTTGGCAAAGGTAGGGAAAGTTGGCGAGGGTAGGGAAAGTTGGCGAGGGTAGGGAAAGTTGGCAAAGGTAAGGAAAATAAGTAAGGGCACGGAAAGTTGGCAAAGGTAAGGAAAATAAGTAAGGGCACGGAAAGTTGGCAAAGGTAAGGAAAGTAAGTAAGGGCAGGGAAAGTTGGCAAAGGTAGGGAAAGTTGGCAAAGGTAAGGAAAATAAGTAAGGGCACGGAAAGTTGGCAAAGGTAAGGAAAGTAAGTAAGGGCAGGGAAGTTGGCAAAGGTAGGGAAAGTTGGCAAAGGTAGGGAAAGTTGGCAAAGGTAGGGAAAATTGGCAAAGGTAAGGAAAATAAGTAAGTAAGGGAAAGTTGGCAAAGGTAGGGAAAGTAAGTAAGGGTAGAGAAAGTTGGCCAAAAGTAGGGAAAGTTGGCAAAGGTAAGGAAAATAAGTAAGTAAGGGAAAGTTGGCAAAGGTAGGGAAAGTAAGTAAGGGTAGAGAAAGTTGGCAAAGGTAGGGAAAGTGGCAAAGGTAGGGAAAGTTGGCAAAGGTAAGGAAAATAAGTAAGGGCACGGAAAGTTGGCAAAGGTAAGGAAAGTAAGTAAGGGCAGGGAAAGTTGGCAAAGGTAGGGAAAGTTGGCAAAGGTAGGGAAAGTTGGCAAAGGTAGGGAAAATTGGCAAAGGTTCAAACCCGTCTTACTTTCTAGTCTGTTATCTTATTTAAAATACACATGGTGCATACCCCCCCCCCCTCCCACGTCCCCTCCCCATCACGCTTGCGCGTGACAAAACATGAGCCTCCCCGAGTGTTCTGTCCTTGAAGACAGTCAGCTGAATTGTATTCACAGATACATTGAACTTGAGGCACACATACGCGCGCCTGATCGTGATTCCACGCCCATCCGCACCCGCTGACCCCTCTCCTTCCTTTTTTTTTTTTTTTTTTTTTTTTTGTAAGTGAGTGAGCGAAGGTGCGTGCGTGCGTGCGCTTGTGTTTGTGTGTGTGTGTGTGTGTGTGTGTGTGTGTGTGTGTGTGCGCGCGCGCGCGCGCGCGCGCGCGGCACGCGCGTGTGCGCGTGCGTGCTTGTGTGTGTGTGAGTGTATGTATATGGTAGTCACTTAGTTATTATGCTTACAGAATGGAAAGCATACGTTTCACCTTTTTTTGAAAGTCAGGCTTGTTTAGATTGACGCTGCTGTATATAAATGTTCCATTGCCTTTATTGGTATATTGCGTCCTTTTTCTTGTTTTTGTTCTTGTTGTTGTTCGTCTTCTTCTTCTTCTTCTTCTTCGTCTTCTTCTTCTTCTTCTTCTTCTTCTTTCGTCTTCGTCTTCTTCTTCTTCTTCATCTTCTTCTTCTTCTTCTTCTTCTCTTCTCTTTGTTTTCTTCTCTGCGCCTGCCGCTTGCCTGCGTTGGTCAAGCAAATTTTGACTCTTTTTTGGCTTGTACGTGTTGGTTGTCTGGTAGATTTGATTTTTTCAGTATGCATTCGTTTATGTTTGTGCATATGCATATGGTTTCTTTTTTTCTTTTTTTCATTATTGTTGTTGTGTCAAAGGTTGTATGCAGCACGACTGAAAACAAATGGCACACTTTTATGGCTGAGGAGAAAGAACATAGAAAAGTAAGGATATTTAAAGAGGAATGGAATCTATAGCGATATCATCTTTGAACTGCCAAGGGTCTCGGGGGATACCCTAAAGAAAGGATGTGTTTCAATTCTTAAGACAAAAACAATACTCTATTTATTTTCTACAGGACACTCATTTCACTAGTAAATTAGAACGCCAGATAAGAAGTGAATGGGGTTATGAATGTGTATTTGCCTCCAACAACTCTCGATCAAGAGGTGTTGCAATACTCTTTAATAACAACTTTGAATTCAAAATAAAGAAAACTATTAAAGATGTTCATGGTAATTACATAATAGTAACTATTAATACAATGGGAAAAGATTTAGTATTAGCAAATATCTATGGGCCAAATAATGACGAACCGTCTTTCTTTGAAAATATAAATCAAAAATAGAAGATTTGAATGTCCCCAACATAATAATGGCAGGGGACTGGAACTGGTCCTTAATCCTAGTAAAGATTATCACAATTATAAACATGTTAATAATGCTCGAGCACAGGAAGAAGTTACCGAAATTATGTCCAGATTAGAGCTAGTTGATATATGGAGAGAATTGAACCAAGACACGAGACGATATACTTGGAGAAGACCAAAACCATTTCAACAAAGCAGGCTAGATTTCTTTTTATTGTCCGACACTTTAATCACTTACATAGATGATGCTGATATTTTGTTCGGATATAGAACAGATCACTCTTTGATATACATAAATATTGTTTTTAAAAGGAAGAGAGACATAAAGGGTTCTGGAAATTTAATTTCCCCTCTTTTAAGAGACAAGCAATATGTAAATTGGTTAATGAAACGATTGAAAGAATTAAAGGACAATATGCATTACTGCCTTTACAATAAAAACTCTGTCAGTAAAATCCCGAATGATCAAATTCAGTTTACAATTTCTGACCAATTATTTCTAGAAACTCTAATTATGGAAATAAGAGCAGAAACAATAACATTCAGTATTCGCAAAAATAGAAACGAAATGAAAAAGAAAAACAAATTGAAAAAGCAATACAAGATTTGGAAAGTAAAAATGGCTTACTAGAAAGAGACCTGGAGATCTTGAAAAACCAAAAAGGAAGAGCTGAATGAGCTAAGGAAAACAAAAATTGACGGAATAATGATTCGATCCAGAGCTAATGGGTATCTTACGGGGAAAAAATAAGTAAATATTTCTGTGCACTGGAGAAAAGGAATTTCGTAAGCAAAAGAATGCTTAAACTTGTCACAGACCAAGGAAGAACCCTGACAGAAACGGACGATATGTTAACAGAGACAAAGAACTATTATGAAAAAACCTATACGCAGAAAAGGAAGTAAGTAATATTGAGATTGGAAAATATGTAGAAAACCTGCCAAACTAAATCAGTTAGAATCCGAACAGTTGGAGGGATTAATTACTTTAGAAGAAGCTACCAAAGTCCTAAAAATATGGAAAATGATAAGAGTCCTGGAACAGACGGGATGACAGTAAATTTTTTTAAATTCTTCTGGAAACAGTTAGGAGATTTTGTTGTCGTTCTCTAAATGAGGGATACAGTAATGGAGGAATGTCTGTAACACAAAAAGAAGGAATAATAATTGGTCTTCCGAAAGGAGAGAAACCGCGAGAATACTTGAAGAACTGGAGACCTATCTCACTTTTAAATGTAACCTACAAAATTGCTTCAGCCTGTATTGCAAACAGAATAATAATTGTTTTACCAAAATCATAAACGAGGATCAGACGGGATTCGTTCCAGATAGATATATAGGAGATAGTTTACGAACATATATGATTTAATTCATTATTTAGAAGTGAACGGCTTGCGAGGATTATTAATTTCTGTCGATTTCGAGAAAGCTTTCGATTCAGTTAACTGGTCATATATGAATAAAATTCGGGGTTTGCTTTCGGTTTTGGAAAAGGAATACAACGATGGATATCATCTTTTTACGATAAGATAAAGTCTTACGTAATAGTGAACGGGAAAGTGTCTTCAGGCTTTTCAATTGGAAGGGGTTGCCGTCAAGGGGACCCTATATTCCATATCTATTTGTTTTGTGTGTTGAAGTACTAGCGACCAAAATAAGGCAAGATCAAGATATCAAAGGCATTAAAGATAGAAAACACAGAATTTAAGATAATCATTTGCAGACGACACCACTTTTACGTTAGAAGGCGACAAGAAATCATACGAAAAGTTATTTGCAAACCTTTATGAATTTGAGCAAATATCTGGACTCAAATTGAACTATGAGAAAACGTTTAATGTTTGGCTAGGTACAGAGAAAAATTCCACGAACACATATTTATCACATTATAAAATGGAATGGAACCCCTCAAAATTCAAAATTCTAGGGATGTGGTTTACAAATAGTCTATCGGATATGACGGAAATTAATATGAAAGATAAATTTTCGGAAGTCCAAAACCTGTTCAAAATATGGACAAAAAGGATTATAACACCATTAGGTAGAGTAGCTGTGCTCAAATCACTAGTGCTATCAAAATTGGTGTACTTATGGATCCTTTTACCGAATCCTCCTGATTCCCAGATTGCTTTATTACAGAATATGTGTTTCAAATTTGTATGGAACAACAAAAATGATAAAATTAAAAGAAAGTACTCAATACATAGTATACAAAAGGGAGGGATAGGTATACCTGATCTGAAAATATATATCAGCTCCTTAAAAATAGCCTGGATAAGGAAAGCGTACATGTACAACCATAAGTGGAAGATAATATTGCATTCATTATGTCCCGAAATAAGTAATTTTGACGCCTATGGTCCCAACAATTTGTTGAAAGCAATATTCGTAACAAATTTTGGAAAGGAGTTTTTCTATCATATCAAAGGTTCTGCAAACAGGTAGAATTATACGAAAGTACAGATTTAGCCACTGAACTATTTTCTGTAATGAGAAGTTTAAAGTGGGAGAAAAACATTCATTTACAAGAAATGGATGCAGAAAAACATATTTCTTGTTAAAAAATTTACTCGATGATGATGGTAATTTTGTCAGCCTTTACGAACTGTCAGAGAAATGGGATTTCAGGTCAATTTTCTGAATTATATAAGTTGCGTGCATTCGATCAAAGCTTATGCAGAGAAAAGAAGATTCAAATTAGACAGTAACATTAGTAAGATAAAACTTTAGCACTTCAAAAAATTTGTAGCGTTACTAAAGGTACTCGTACTTATTATGATATTATGGTGGAAGTCAATGAAGTTCTTAATATTAGTGCCTTTGTTAAGTGGGAACAGCGTCTTAATATACCTATTGACTGGACAGAGGTACTGAAAGGATCAACAAAATTAAAGAAACAAAACTAAAATGGTTTCAAATTAAGATATGCCACAGAATTTTGGTAACGAATAGTGTGCTGAAAAGTATGCAAATTATCGATTGTGACAAATGTAATTTTTGTAATAAAAGAGAAAGATTCCATTAATATTACCTATGGGAATGTGAGTTTACCGTGTTTTACTGGAAAGACTTTGAAAGAGTCTGAAAGTTAATTGTTCCCACTGTGAAAAATTATCCTTTAATGTGGAGATTATTTTATTTGGTACGGATGAGAAAACAAAAACCGATGATATGCTTGACCTAATAATTTTAATGGGAGAAAATATTTCATTTATAAATGTAGAATTAACAAAGCAAAGCCTAATCTAAACATGTTTTTGAAGGAGCTGAACTATCGATATAAAATGGAAAAATATATGTACTTGATGAAGACGAAGCAGGCTACTACAACAAAATGGTTACCCATACATTAAGTGTAGAGGGTTAATTATTTTTGATATGTAATATATGTATGTGTACCTAAGTGTGTGCGTGTATGTGTGTGTGTGTGGGTGGGTGGGTAGATAGGTGGGTGTGGTGTGTTTCGGGGTATGTGCATGCGCGCTCTCGCACGCACGCAGACACGCACATACATATATATGTTTAACGTTGTCCATGACCTTGGAGCCTCCATGAAAAAAATGGGAAACAAAGTTTATCTGTATAGTGTACTTTCTCCGAATCCCATGAGTCGATGGAGTTGCAGTGGTTTATGTCATGCGTTTTATAACCTTATATCATATATCATGTTTGTGTACATCATCAATGCCATCCATATTGGAAATTCATTAAAAAAAAAAAAAAAAGAAAAAAAAAAAAAAAAGAAAAGGAAAAAAAAAAAAAAATGCAAAAAAAAAAAAAAAAAAAAAAAAAAAAAAAAAAAATTGGCAAAGGTAAGGAAAATAAGTAAGTAAGGGAAAGTTGGCAAAGGTAGGGAAGTAAAGTAAGGGTAGAGAAAGTTGGCAAAAGGTAGGGAAAGTTGGCAAAGGTAAGGAAAATAAGTAAGTAAGGGAAAGTTGGCAAAGGTAGGGAAAGTAAGTAAGGGTAGAGAAAGTTGGCAAAGGTAGGGAAAGTAAGTAAGGGCAGGGAAAGTTGGCGAGGGTTAGGGAAAGTTGGCAAAGGTAGGGAAAGTTGGCACCGGTAGGGAAAGTTGGCAAGGGTAGGGAAAGTTGCAAAGTAGGGAACGTTGGCAAAGGTAGGGAAAGTTGGCAAAGGTAGGGAAAGTTGGAAAGGTAAGGAAAATAAGTAAGTAAGGGAAAGTTGGCAAAAGGTAGGGAAAGTAAGTAAGGGTAGAGAGTTGGCAAAAGGTAAGGAGAGTTGGCAAAGGTAGGGAAAGTTGGCAAAGGTAGGGGAAAGTTGGCAAAGGCACGGAAAGTTGGCAAAGGTAAAGAAAGTTGGCAAAGGTAAGGAGAGCTGGCAAAGGTAGGGAAAGTTGGCAAAGGTAAGGAGAGTTGGCAAAGGTAGGGAAAGTTGGCAAAGGTAGGGAAAGTTGGCAAAGGTAGAGAAAATTGGCAAAGGTAAGGAGAGTTGGCAAAGGCAGGGAAAGTTGGCAACAGCAGAGAAATTTGGAAAAGGTAGGGAAAGCTGGCAAAGGTAGAGAAAATTGGCAAAGGTAAGGAGAGTTGGTAAAGGTAGGGAAAGTTGGCAAGGTAGAGAAAGTTTGCAAAGGTAAGGAAAGTTGGCAAAGGTAGGGGAAGAAAGCATAGATAAGGGACAAGTAAGGAAATGGGGAAAACAGGGGGGGGGGGGGGGGGGGGGGGGGGGGGGGGGGAGGTGGGGGGAGAAGAAGAAAAAACAGAATACGTTTGGAGATAAAGCTCTGGTAAGGAAAACCAACCAAACAAACAAAAGGGCAGACAGGGCAAGAAACCGCAGGAAAAAAAGGTTAGGGAAAAAGTAGAAAAAGAATTTGAAAGGGTAAGAGAACTGGGGGTAGTATACAGAAGTCTGAAAAAGGTTGGGGAAAATGTAGTGACCTGTGGTGAAAAACGATATGTAAAAACAAGAGAGAAAGTCGTCGTTTGGGAAAAAAACATCTGATCACGCACCGCGTCCCAAAACTTGTGGCTTGATTTCCTGTTCGGACACTCACGATTTTACTACTGTCAATGCAGACAGCGCTGCCTGTAAACTGCGAATGCGTCAGCAGTGAAACGGCTGTCTCCCTCGTTCAGACAGCCAAGCTGTCGGAGAAGAACACGTGTATAATGGCAATGTATTTTATGAAGGGCGGCTGAGGAGGGCTTTGTCTCATGACAGTATGTTCCATGAGGAGATACGCCGTTCAAAGAAGCACGCGCGCGTGCGCGTGCACGCACACCACGCGCGCGCGCACCGCACGCACGCACACACCACACACACACACCACAAACGCACACACAAACACACACATACACGCGCGTGCGCGCGCACACACACACAAACACACACACACACACACACACACAACACACACACCACACACAACACAAACACATACACACACACACACGCAACTCGGCACACGCACACACCACAGCACCACACCACACACACAGACAGAAGACAGAACATATGCACACGCCACGCACACACAACATACACCAGCGCGCTCGTACACACGCACGCACGCACTCACACACACAACATAACACACACAACATGCACGCACACACACACACACACACACGCACGACGCACGACGCACGCATGACGCACGCGCGCGCGCGGCGCGCGCGCAACACCACACACACACAACACACCTACACACAAACACACACACAACCACACACACACCACACACAACACACACACCACACACAGCAAGAACGACGAATATTTACAAACTTGTTTTGATGTCAAGGACAAAATGCTGTCGGCAGGAAAAAGACTCCCGAAGTGATAAAATTTTCCCCCTCGTGGCTGATAAGCCCCCCCCGGTCAAACCTTTTTTCCCCCCCTCTCCCCCTTTTTTCGCCCCCCCCCCCCCCCCTTTCCCCTTTGCCCCCCCTTTTCTGTGTGCGTTCCGTTGGGAAACCCCGGGGGAAAGGGATTCAGTAAAGAGCTCTTTCCGGGAAAATTTTGTTTGGTCTTTGTCTTCTTATCCTTTTTCCCCCCCCCCTTTTGGGCCGTCTTTGTGTTGTTGTTTTTTCTTTTTTTTTTTTTCCCTTTCTTTTTTCTTTTTTTTTTTTCCCCTTTTTTTTGTCTTTTTTTTTTGAAAGTGGGACATTTTCATCTTTTTTGCGTGCGGTGCTTGTGTGTGTGTGTGGGGGTTTTGTGGTTTTGTGTGCGTGTGGTGGTTTTGTGTGTGTTGTGTGTGTTGTGTGGGACCACTGTGATTTGTTTGATTGCGAAATTTGGGTTTTATCCTTTTTTTTTAACTCCCCTTTAAACGGTCTTGAAAAACCCCTTTAAATGTCCCGTTGATTGTGTGTTCGTTTTGATGCAAAAAAAGGGTTTTCGTGGTGACCGGGGAAAATGCATAACCCCAGTGTCTTTTGGGCCCCAAAAATTCCCCGTACTTATTAAAAACCCTATTTTTATTTTTTGGTTTTTTTTTCATTTCAGGTAGGGCCCCTGTTTGGAATCCCCGGGGAAGCAAAAGGTGGGGGCCCCGGAAAAACCCAAAAAAAAGGTGGGAGGGAAGCCCCGAAAACCCCAGGGAAAAGGAACTGCCAAATGTGTAAAAAAGTTTCCCGGAAAACCGTTTCAGTGTTTTGGTGTTTTTTTTTTTTTTCCCCCTGAATTGTTATTTTTCCCCCCCCTTCCCCAAAAGAGGTTTGTGGTTCAACGGGGGAACTGAGAAGGGTAAAAACGTGTCTTCTGCCCCCCCAAAGTAAAAGGGAGTGGGGCGATTTGCTGCTGGGGAAAAACGATGCTAAAAATTTTCTTCCCGGGGAAGGTTTTTTAAAAAATTTAGACTAAAACCGGTTAGCCCCTAAAAGAGTTTCCCGGAAACCGAAAAACCCCCTGGTTTAGGGTCAAACCCTCGGGAAAATGAAAAAATGCGGGCCCCAATAAAAATTCGTTGTGTTTCCCAAAAAAAAATATCCCCCCAAGGAGAGAAAAAAATTTCATTTTCGGGAGAAAAAAACCCGGCCTGTAAAGATCCCTTGAGGCTGAATTCTTCCCACTTCCCCGGGAGTTCCCCCAAAAGGGCCCCCAAAAATGGAGTTTTGAAGAACGCAAAAAAGTGAAAAAATTTCCCCTGAATTCCCCCGACGGTTGGGGTTTTAACAGGAGAAAGCCAAAACCGGACCTTGACGGAAAAAATCGCCTTTTTTTTTTGAGGGAAAAGGGGCCCAGATGGTGGTCCTCCTTCCCCGAATGGTGGTTCAGCGAATCTTAGCTGTTTTTGGGCATCCGCCTCCCGGGGTCCCAATAACGTACCCATGCAAATCCAGTTTTTTAAAAATGATAAAATGTGGAGCTAGTTCCCCCGGGTTCCGGTTCCCCGAACACCAATGTTTGGGGGGGGGTGGGAAAATCCGGGGCCAGGGAGGGGGAAAAGATCCTTTTAAAAAGGGGGAAAACACAGGGGGTTTTCCCCGCCCCGGGCTCGCTGGGGGGAAGGGCCCAACCCCCCGCCCCCGAAGTAAAAGGCAAGAGGTGATTTAGCGGTGCTTGTCCATGTGCCCAAACCCGCCCCCTGGGTTTAGGGGGACGATATACAAAAGGGGTTTTTGGGTCTGGTGTGTGTGTGGGATCGGGGTTAAGGCTTTGAATGACGGGAAAAAAAAATTCCCCAAAAAACGTGAAAGGGGGAAACTGGGGGTCAGAAGGGGTAGGGGCAGGTTGGTTAAAACGCAGGGGATCGAGGTTCCCCCCCCGCGGGTTTGTAGGCTTTTGGTTGTGTTAGATCGACGCGCCCAGGTGGGGGGGAAAGTAAGCGCATGGCCCCGGTTTTCGGACAAAACGTGTGGAGACTCCAGAGGTATGGGGGAAAAAGGGGGGAAAAAATTTCTTTGGGGGCAAAAGGGGAGGAATTAAAAATTTTAAAAACCCAGGAAATTTCCCCTCCTCTGCTTTTTTTAAAACCAATTGAAAGAATGACGGTTTTGAGGGGGGGAAAAACGTGGCTCTTGTCAATAAGAAAAATGTGCGAACCCTTAATTTAAGCCCCCAAAGGGATATGTAAAATCGGTCGGGGCGGAACGGCCCCGCATACTGGTAGATTAAAAAATTTTTTAAGCACGTTGGGTTTAAATTGGGGAATTTGGTTCGGGCGAAGAATACTAAAACAAACCCCCGCCCGGAGAGAGTGGCCACGGAGAAAAATGTCCCTTTTTTGAAAAAACCCCGGCCCTTTCCCCCCCCTTTTTCCCGAGCCGGTTTTTGAAAAAATGTTTGAGGAACCGAATTTAAAAAAACCCCGGAAGCCCCCAAAAAAGGGGGGGGGCCGGGGGGTTGGCCCGGGTTCCCCCCCCTCATCATCTCCCCCTTTGGGGCCCCGGGGTGTGTCCTCGGGGGAAAAAAAGGGGGGCCCCAACGCGTCATCGGGGCTGGGGACGTCACGATGGCTGTGTGGGGTTTTTTTGCTTCTGGTTTGGAGGGGGGGACGGCGGGGTTAAAAAAAAAAAAGGGTTTTGCAAACGGGGATTGGTGTTTTTTGTCGTTTTTTTGGGGGGTTTGGTCTGTTGTCTTTTTTGTTGTCTTCTCTCTCTTTTTCTCTTTTCTCTCTTCTCTCTTTTCCCCCTCTTCTTGGTTCTTTTAGGTTTAGTGATTTTTAAAAAACAGTTTGCAACCCCCTCTGTTGAGATTTATGTGTGTGGGTGTGTGTTGTGTGTGTGTGTGTGTGTGAAAAATCGCGTGCGCGCGCGCGTGGGTTTAGGGGGGGAAAATTTTGTTTTCTCAATCTTTAAAAAAAACCCCAAACGACTGACAAACACCCGGGGTTTTTCAAAAAAAGGGGGGAAAAAAAAAAAAAAAGGGGAAAAAAGGGAAAAGGGAAAATGAGGCGACATTTTTTTCCGGGGGGGCCCAATTTTTGGGGGAAAGGGAAAAATTCTTTTGGGGGGGAAACCCCAAATAGGAAAAAAAAGGCGTTTTTAAAAAAAGATGGCGGAGACAGAGGAGAGAGGGGGGGAGACAGAGGAGAGAGGGGGAACGAGAGGAGGAGAGAGAGGAGAGACGCGAGGGGGAAAAGGGGGAGAGACAGGAGAGAGAGAGAGGGGGGGGAAAAGGGGAAGGGGAGAGAGGGGGGAGAGGGGGGAGGGGGGGGGAAAAGGGAGAGAGGAGGGGGGAGAGAGAGAGAGAGGGGGGGGGGGGAGCCCCCAGAGACAGAGAGGAGAGAGACAGTTTTTAAGAGGGGAAAAGGGGGAAAAAAGGAGAGAGGAGAGGAGGAGAGAGGTGGGGGGAAGGGGGAAAAGGGGGGGGGGGGGGGGGGGGGAGAGAGAGGAGAGAGAGAGGGGAGGGGAGAGGGGGGGGTTGGGGGGGGGAAAAAGGGGGGGGGGTTTTTACGTTGAAAAAGGAGCTCTAGGACCCCCTTTTGGGAGAAGTGGATGCAGAGATGGCCCCCCGGGAAATTGTTCACGTGCTAAAAACCGATCGGGGGGGGGCCCCGGATGCCCATTTTTTTTAAACAAACAAAAAAAGAAAAAAAAAAAAATCAAACAAAGGGAAAAAAGGGGGGAAAAATTAAAAACGATGTTATTTTAATGAGGAGATGGTAGTGTAAATGAAAAAATGATGATGATGATGATTAAATAATGTGATGACGATGATTGATATGATGATTAGGGGAAAAAACCAAACCCCCTTTTTTTCCCCCCGATTTTCCAAAATTTAAAATTAAAAAACATTTATAAACCCCCCCTCCCCCTTTTTTCTTCATTGTTTTCGCTCCCCCCTTCCCCCCCTCTTTTTTCCCCCCAAACCCCCTTTCCCCTTCTGTTGTTTTTGAAAGGTAATTCTAAAATAGGAACGACGTTCGAGCATTTAAAAAAAGGGGGCGGAAGAAAAAAATGAAGTCCCCGTTTTTCCCCTTTTCTTTTTTGGGGTTTTCCCTGTTTTTTAAAAAATTTTTAAAACTGAGGGGTTTCCCCTTTAAGAGAGTTTTTTTTTTTTTAAAAAGTTTTTTTAAAATTTTTGGGGAAAAAAAAACCCCCTTTTTTTATTTTTTTTCCCCCCTTTACCCCCTATTTCCTTTTTTATGAAAAAGCCCCCTTAATAACAAAAAAAAATCGACTTTGGGGTGTTTTGGAAAAAAAATATATGCGGTTATGTCTTTTTTTTTTGTAATAAATTTTTTTTCCCATTTGGGAAAAAGGGGGTAAAAATTTTCCCCCCAACCAACAAAAAAAAAAAGTTATCTTTTTTTGATAGTTTTTTCTTTTTTAAAAATGGACGGTCTGGGGGGAAACCCCGAAAAAGGGGAAAATTTAGGTCTTTTCTGGGAAAAAGTCCGGGGGCCCAGAGAACAGTATAGTGCAGGAAAAAAGGGAAAGCGGAGGGAGGAAGGGCCCAAAAAGGGAAAAAAAAGCTAAAACGTTCCCCCCCCCCCCCCCCCCCCCAGCTTTCGTGAAAAAACCCCCCCCAAATTTTAATAAAAAACATGGAATTTTGTTTTTAAAGATTGATTTTGGGGCGGAAAAAAACGATTCTAATCACGTTTTTTGCCATTCTATTTTGGTGTTGGGGTTTTTTTTTTTTTTTTTTTTTTTTTTTTTTTTTTAAATTTTTGTGACCCAAATTTCCCCTTCTTTAATAAAAAGGGGCCCCTGTTTTCCCGGGTTTTAAATTTTCCCCCTTTAAAATGGTTTCCCCTTTGGGGGATCTCGCCCGAAAGGGGGTTTTTGTTTTTAAACCCCCCATAAAAATTTTGGGGTTTTTTTTAATAAAAAGGGAAAAAGGGGGTTTTGGAAAAAGGAAAAAAAGTGAAAAAAAGGGCTCGTTTGGGAAAAAAGCGTTTTTTCTTTTTTGCCCAAAGGGTTTTTATTTCTGTTTTTTAAATTTTTTTAAAAATATGCTTTTTTAGGTGGGGGGTATGAAATTTGCCGAACTAAGTTTATTTTTTTGGGGATTGGTCCCCCGGAAAAAAATTTTTAAATTTTTAAAACGGGGAAACCCCGGTTTTTCCCCCGGTTTCCCCCAAAAAGGTTTTTTCTGCATACTTTTGCGCCTGGGGCGTTGTTACAAAAAGGACTTTTGTTTTTTAACGGAAAAAACCCCCTCCAGGGGGAAATGCAATGGGGGACATTTTTTTCGGAAATTTCAGCCAGTTGTCGGCTTTTGTTTTATGAAATAGAAAAAACCCAACGCGCATTTTTTCCAGGGAAAATTTTTTTTTTTTTTTTTTTTTTTTTTTTTTTTTTTTTTTTTTGTACCCCCTTTCCTTCGGATCAATGGAGCACTAAGGGGGTGAATTTTTTTTTTTAAAAAAATTTTTTTTTTTTTCCCCCCCCCCCCCCCCCCCCCAACCCAAAAAAAATCCACCTTTTTTTTTGGGGTTTTTCACCCCCCCTTTCCCCGGGGGAAAAAAAAAAAAAAAAAGGGGAAAAAAAAAATTTCCACTACTAGGTTTTTTTCTTTTTTTTTTTCCCCCAACCAATCTCAAAACCCCCATGATTGTCGTATGTTCTCTTAAAAGGGGGGACTATTTTTTTTAAAAATGTTTTTTGTTTTTTTAAAAATTAAAAAAAAGATCTGGGTTAGTTAATGTTCAAAAGTGTGGTGTCTGGCGAAAAAAACTTAAAAATTTGTTGTTAAAAAAACAAAAAAAAACATGGGGGAAACAAAGGACTTACCCTTTTCAGTTTTTCATTTTTTTTAAATAACACCCCCCCCCTCTCTCTCTCCCCCCCCCCCCCCCCCCCTTTTTCCCCCCCCCCCAAAATATTTTAAAAAAGGAGTTCCAAAAAAGGGGACCCGATCCCAAAAAAAAAATTTTTAAAGCGAAAAAAAAAACCAACCCCCGTTTCCAGCCTGAAAGGTTTTGGGGGTTGGGGGTTCCCGGGGGAAATTTGTTGAAGAAAAGGTGAATCGACGAACCAAAAAAAAGAAAATGAAATACCCCCCAAGAAAGGGGGGTTTGGGGGTTTTTTGGGGGTTTTGTTTGATTAAAAAAAAACAGAGCCCACACAAAAAAGGGAAATTTTTTTTTAATTTTTGGGGTTTAGGCGAGCCAGGGCAAAAAACCCCCATACGATTATTCAGATTAGCAGTTTTTGCTTTGTGTTTCTAAATCAGGACCCCTTTTTCCCCAGTCGTTTCCCCCTTTTACATTTTTGCTGTTAAAAAAAAAAAAAAAAAAAAAAAATCGGGGAAATGACTTTAAAAAGGGTTTTCCCCATGTATTTTCAGTCCGTTGCAAGGGGAAAACCCCCCCGGAATTTTTTTGGGAGGGGGGGGGGGAGGGTTGTGAGGGATAAGGGGGGGGGGGGGGAGGGGGTGGGTGTGGTGGTGGTGGTGGGGGTGGGGGGTTTTTGTGTGTGGTGTGGTGTGTTTTATAAAAAAAATTTCCCTTTTTTTTCGCCCGTGTGTGTGAGGGGGGGGTTTTTTTTGAAGGGGGGGTGGGGGGGGGGGGGGGGGGGGGGGGGACGGGGGTTTTGCCCCCTTTCCCCACGGGAAACCCGTCGGGGGGTCACTTGAATGGGTTTTGCCGGCCCAAAAAAAAAGGGGAGGCATCCCCCCAACACACGCTTACCCCCCCCCCCTTTTCCCCAATTTAAAAAAAGGAGTGGGTGGGTGGAGTATGAAAAAGGGGGGTGGGGGGGGGGGGGGGGGGGGGGGGGGAAATGGGGGACGGCTTGGGGACAGGGGGGGGGCGGAAAGAGAGGGAGGGGGAGGGGGGAAAAATGCAGTGAGAGGGGGTTTTTGAAAATTTTGCAGGGGATGCGCAGGAGGTTGAGGCAACGGGGAAAAAAAGGGGAAAATTTTAAAGGGGGGAAAACCCCCCAAAGGGAAAAAACGTCCCCAAAAAAAAGGTTTTTAAAAACCCCAAGGTTTCCCCCAGTGTGAGATCCTGGGGTCTTTCGAAACCTGTAATGGGATTTGTGGATCGGTGAGGGGGGGGGGGGTGGGTGGTGGGGGGAAAAGGGTTTTCCGATAATTTGTCCTTTCCCCCCGGGAAAAAGATCCCCCGTGAGGTGCAAAAACTTTAGCCCCCAGCAGAAACATAAAAGGGGAAAAAGTTTAAAAACCCCCTTTGCTCAGGACGGTCCCCCAGATGTGTTTTTTTGATTTGCGATAGAGGCAGTCTAAAATAGTTTCCAACGGATTCAGTTTGTTTTGTGTGGGTGTTTTTTGTGTGTGTGTGTGGTGTGTGGTGGTGGTGTTGTTTGTGTGTAAAAACTTTCCCCCGGTTTTCCAGGTTGCTTTTTTTTTTGGGGTTTGGGAAAAAGAGATGCTCGGGGTTTTTTAAATTTTTTTTAAAACACGTAAAAATTTTTTTTTTTTTAAGGGGAA
This sequence comes from Conus canariensis, assembly GCA_033310375.1. Taxonomy (NCBI): domain Eukaryota; kingdom Metazoa; phylum Mollusca; class Gastropoda; order Neogastropoda; family Conidae; genus Conus; species Conus canariensis. The sequence continues at coordinate 1,559 of JAMYXO010002755.1, read as the reverse complement.
AACCCGGAATTTTCACATAAAAACAGCCCGGAACCCCCCCCCCCCAACACAACAAACCCCCCACCCCCCTTTCCCCCCCTTTTTTTCCCCTCTGTACTATTTTTTTTTCCCCTTGGGGGACGTCAGGGCTCTAAAAAAACATAAAAAAAACAGGGGGGAAATCTCCCTTTTGGGGGCCCCCAAAAACCCTCGTTGGCCGAATGCTATGGGGCCCCGTCGGAAAGGGGGAAGGCAGCCAGTGGGTGAAGGCAGACAGGGGGGGAAGGGGGGGCCGTGAGTGAAGGCAGTCGCCAGGGGGGAAAGGGGCCCCCCAAAAGGGGGGGTGAAGGCAGACCCAGGGGGGGGGAAAGGCCCCCCCAGTGGGTGAAGGCAGCCAGGGGGAAAAAAAAACCCTTTGGGGTGAAGGCAGCCAGCCGGGGGGGAAAAGGCAGCCGAGGGGGTGCCCCCCGGGGGGGAGGGTGAAGGAAAGCCGTGGGGAAAAGGCAGCCGGGGGGGGAAAAGGCCCCAAAAGTCGTGGGGGGAAGGAGTCGGGGGGAAAAGGAGCCAGTGGGTGAAAAAAACCCGGGGGGGAAAAATTTTGGGGGAGGGGGCCCCGCCGTGGGTGAAGGCAATCGTGGGTGAAGGCCCCGGGGGGAAAAAGGGCCCCCGTGGGTGAAGGGGGAAAAAGGCAGCAGTGGGTAAAGGGCCCCCCCAGTGGGGGAAGGCATTTCAGTGGGTAAAAAAACCAAAAGTGGGTAAAGGGGGGTTTTAAGGGGACCCAGTGGGGGGAAGGCAGCCAGGGGGAAAAAGGCACCCCGGGGGGAAAAAGGTAGCCGGGGTGAAGGCACCCGGGGGGGTTGAAGGCAGAGGGGGGGAAAGGGCCCCCCCACCCAGGGGGAAAAAGGGGGAAGCATGGGTAAAGGGCCCCCGTGGGTGAAGGCAGCAGGGGTGAAGGCCCCCCCCAGTGGGTAAAGGGCCCCCCCATGGGGGGAAGCCCCCCCCCCCCGGGGGGTAAATGTGCCGGGGGGGAAAAGGGAAAAGCCAGGGGGAAAAAGGGGCCCGCTAGTGGGTGAAGGCAGCCACCCAGGGGGAAAAAGGGGCACCCAGGGGGAAAAAGGCAGTAGTGGGGGGAAGGGGGTGGGGGGGGGAAGGGGGAGAGCCAGTGGGTAAAGGGCCCCCCCAGGGGAAAAAGGGGTGGGGGGGAAAAAGGGGCCCCAGTGGGTAAAGGGCCCCCCCAAGGGGGAAAAATCAGCCGTGGGTAAAGGGCCCCCAAGGGGGAAAAAGGGAGAGCCGGGTTTTTTAAAGGGCCGCAGCCGTGGGTGAAGGAAAGCCAGTGGGTGAAGGAGCAGGGGGAAAAAGGGGGCACCCCCCCAGGGGGGGAAAGGGCCCCCGGGGGGTTTTTTCCGGAAAAACGGGGAAGGGGGTAGGGGGGCCCCCCCTTTAAGGTTGTATCCAAAACCCTTTCCCCCTTTTTTCTCTCCCGTTTCGCTTTCATTCGCCTTTTGTTTTTTTCCCCTTTTTTTTTTTTTTTTTTTGTGAATTTTATTTTTTAATTCTGTTGTGTCCCTGTGTCTTTTCTT
>JAMYXO010002754.1:10000-22515 GCA_033310375.1 Conus canariensis | reverse complement strand
ACACACACACACACACACACACGATAGAGACACAAACACACACACACATACACACACACACACACACACACACACACACACACACACACACACACACACACACACACACACACACCACACACACTTCACGCACGCACATTTCAGCACAGAAATTTACCCTATCTGACAGGTTTAATACTCAGCAGAAGGAAGTTGATATCAACGTTATCTTGAAAATTAGAAATCTCTCTCCTCTCTCTCCTCTCTCTCTCTCTCTCTCTCCCTCTGCTTATTCATTTACTTATTTGTTCTATTTGCACCCCCCCCCCTGCTTTTCTGTTGTTAGTTTATCAGTGACATGCCTGATAACTCATTTAAGATTTTGCAATGGAATGCCAGATCTGTGTTCACGAACGAAGCATTTTTACGTCAACATCTGGTAAATAACTGCTACAAAATATTGATTTTGCAATCATTAAATGTGTGCAAAACTAAATTACCAAAATTACCACACTTTTATTATCCCCCAGTGCACAATCAAGTTTTTGACACGAAGGAAAAAGTCAGCACTGCTATATATATATCAGAGAAGGCACTGAATACTTAATACGACCATCGCCAGCGCCGTCTGATCTTGCAAACTTCTATTCGTGCGCGGCCACAGTAAAAATCAATAACAACGTTGTTCTCAACATTGTGTCTGTATATCTGCCTAAAGGTCCAGACGAGAAAAATACTGAATGGTTACATGCAATAGACAGCTCTAAGGAAAGATGGTTGATTGCCGGAGATTTTAATGCTCACGCTCCATTTTGGGACAAAGGTTGTTCATCCATAACAAGCAATCGTTTTCTTGAAAACGTGGTGGATTCTTCATTGTATTTGCTTAATGATGGGAGTATAACTAGGATTCCTGACATTCCCACCCATAGATCAAGCGCAATAGATTTGACAATGATTTCCCCCCAATTAGCCTTTGATTGCTTATGGCAAACGTTTGATGACACTCTTGGAAGTGATCATCTGCCCATCATAATGACAATTAATAAAGCATACGACATAAAAAATTTGCCTGAAGACAAAATACCTAAATACAATTATAAGTTTGCCAACTGGGATAAGTTCAAGGCTTTTCTTTCCTATAGACACATAGAGACTTTTTGTGAAGATGAAGAAAATGTAAATAATATGTATTCAAAATTCAATAAAATGATTCTCTTGGCCGCTGATGATTCAATACCAAAATGTCGTACTAATACTTCTCCAAAAACACTTCATACCGGCAATGTGTGGTGGACTAAGGATTGCGAAGAAGCTGTAGCCTTAAAGAAACTGAAATACAAAGAGTATATTAAAAACAAAAGTGAAGAAAATCACCTAGAAATGAAAAAAGCTAAGTCACACTCTAATCGAGTCATTGCAAAAGCAAAGCGGCTTTACTGGACAGCATTTTGTGCCAAAGAAGTTTCTCATCACAAAGACCTTCAAAAAGTGTGGCAAAAATTTCAAACTATGAAAAAAGGGATAAATCTCCCAAGATATCCAGTTAATTTGGATAATAAAAAATTCTCAACCTCATCTGAAAAAGCAGAAGCATTCGCTAACATGTTTTCAAAGACGATGCGTCTAGAAAGTCTTCCACAAGACTGCATACAACATAGGAAAAGGGAAGAAAAAACAGAGATGTACGAAGAGCCAGTTTCAAATAATGACCACTATATAAATGCCCCCATAACTATATGCGAGTTAAACGACTCCATCTCCTTGATAGGTAATAAATCATCATCAGTTGGATTGGACGCTGTTTCGAATGAAATGCTAAAACATTTACCAGATAATTATCTTTGTTTTTTATTGAAAATATTCCAACGGGTTTGGAATAATGGTGTTATGCCATCAATTTGGAAACAGTCTGTAATTATCCCCATTGTAAAGCAAGGAAAATCTCCCACAAGTGTCCACAGTTACCGGCCTATAGCTCTGACGTCTCATGTAGGAAAACTTATGGAAAGAATTATACTAAATAGGCTTATCTATTTTTGTGATAAAAATGAAATAATACCTACTAATCAAGCAGGCTTCAGAAAAGGAAGATCAACAACTGACCACATTGTAAAATTAACAACACAAATTAAGCATCAATTTGCCAGGCGAAAGAGTATTCTGGCGACATTTTTTGATGTTAAAAAAGCCTTTGATAGCGTGTGGCATGCTAGATTGCTTTATAAACTGAAGAAAATGGGCATATCTGGTAATTTTTATAACTACATTAGAGAATTTTTATCAGAAAGAAGTTTGCAAGTCAGGGTAGAAAACACATATTCAAATTTTAAATCGTTAGAAATGGGCATTCCCCAAGGTTCCGTAATTGCTCCAATGTTATTTAATATTTTGTTACATGATCTCCCAAAGCACGTAACTAAAAACGCTACCGTTGTGCAGTATGCTGATGATCTGTGTATGTGGATAAATGCTAGTCTAAGAAAAAACACGCCAAAAAGATTAATCAGCTATTACAAAAAAATGTTTCAGGCAGAGCTAAATATTCTTAGTAAGTACTTGTTTGAAAATGGACTGAAACTTTCCCATGAAAAAACGTATATAATGTTATTTAATAATGGTGATGATCCTGTTGATCTGCCTTCTTTTAGACTTGATGGAATAACACTTCAGTATGTACACTCAGTAAAATTCTTAGGAGTTTACTTCACATCTAAATTGACATGGAAAATTCACATCGATTATCTCTTAAACCAGGCTAGGAAAAGTTTAAATTTTTTGAAAATCTTAAGCAAGCAAAGCTGGTGCCAGGATGTAAAAACATTGAAACATCTGGCAATATCACTCGTTCGTTCTAAGCTATCGTATGCTCAAGAAGCTTTCTTTTGTGCTCCTAAATATTTGTTGCAAAAACTGCAAAGTGTTGATAGCAAGGCTTTTGAATTATGCTTGGGAGTCCCTGTACATGCTTCTACAGTACGGACATATTCGGAAATTGATATTTTGCCTTTAAACGAATACAGAACACTCACTTTGGCAAAATATGTTGTGAAATGTACAGCTATGAAAGGTGTAAACGAAACAGAAATTTCTTTAAATCCATCTACTGATTACCCCAAACGAGCAAAAAACATTTCCTGCTTGTCTACTATTGGCTCGTACTCTGCCCATTTGTTGCAGAAAACTGATTTGACCCCCGACTCTTTGGCAAAGATTTCTCATACTGATCCAATCCCAAGCTGGGAAAGACACAGGGCAAAAATTGACCTTAATCACACTGATGCTAAAAAAGCTGATCATCCGCATATCTTGTCATATTCAGCAAAGATGCATATGCAAAGCAAGTATCCTAACCATCTTAAGGTATATACTGATGGATCATTGACAAAGAACAAAGACGCTGGATCTGCTTTTGTTATTCCATCACTTAAAGTAGATAAAGCATATTCAATAGGCAAAAATGGATCTATTTTAGTTGCCGAAATGATAGCTATACTAATGGCTTTGACATATTTAATTGATTTACCGCAATCAATCTTGCAAGTATTGTTATGTGTCGACTCAATGTCAGTACTACAATCTATCAAGTTTTTCAGTTCTAATTCTGAAAACTTTATTTTGAAGGAAATATGTTATTTAATTCATATTTTGATGTGCAAAGGGACCGATTTAACTTTTTTCTGGGTTCCTTCACACTGTGGAATTTTGGGCAATGAATTCGCTGACAGATCTGCCAAAAAGGGAGCCAAAACTGAAATGAGTGCACAGTCACTTTCTGTCCCCTTGACTTTACAAGAGTGTCATCAAGTTTTAAAACAAGTGGCTTGGGAATTTTTTAGAAACAACCAGAACATCTCTTATTTGCGGGTTAATGCTCGAAATAACCATGTTCTCAGCTTTGATCAGGTTGAAGGCATTGAACACCTGCAGGTTCGTGATATGTATGAAGTACAGAAACTTTGTTTCAGTATTTTATAGACTGAAACTCGACGCATTCAGAACGAAATATAGTGCAGGAACAAAATGCATATGTGGTAAGGCAAATGTGTCAAGAGCCCACGTTTTATTTGATTGTGTGACTCTTAAGGCATACTTACCATGTTTATTAGGCATGACAGTGACTGATGTTTTTTCTGATATTGATTTTGCTTTGAAAGTTACCTCTTGTTTAATATGTAGTCCTGTTAGATGTTTACTATAATGTTATAAGTAGTAATTATTCCATATTTTGCGTGCACTTCCACGCACCTATGCTTCACACACTTACTCTTACACACACACACACACACACACACACACACACACACACACACACACACACACACACCTCTCTCTCTCTCTCTCTCTCTCTCTCTCTCTCTCTCTCTTGTCTAATATCACATAATTTTGTGAAAAGACGTAAAAATGAAAGTACTACTACTACTACGCACGCACACGCACACACAACACACACACACACACACACACACACACACACACACACACACACACACACACACACACACGCACACACACATACACATACAAACACAAACACACAAACACACACAAATAGAGATACATACACATACACACACGCTCACACACAGACACATAGACACACACACACACACACACACACACACACACACACACACACACACACACACACACACACACACACACACACCACCACACACACACACGCACTCACGCACAACACACACACACACACAACACACACACACACACACACACACACATGTACGCACACACGACACACAGACACACAGACACACAGACACACAGACACACAGACACGACACACAGTATACACACACACACACACACACACACACACACACACACACACACACACACACACACCAAGCATACATTAGCAGGTGTACATTCAGAGAGAGAGAGAGAGAGAGAGAGAGAGAGAGAGAGAGTGAGAGAGAGAGAGAGAGAGAGAGAGAACTCTGAACTCTGAACTCTGAACTCTGAAATTTAATGATTATAGGGCAAGAGCCCCTTTCATGGGGGCAACACAAAATCATACCTCACTTCTAAAGAACATACAAACAGGGAAACTCTAATCACAGAGAAAACATAACTCTGACTGGACAGACATATAGTATGGGCTGTTCATGATTTATATAATCAGGATATTTCTGATTCACATGTTTGTATTGTCGATGAAGACTTGTCTAATTTTGAAGGCAGAGACTAGGAATTTTGCCAAATTGACTATTTGATCGGGCAGTTCAGTAGTAAATACACCAATCAATTTGCATTCCAAATTCTCCGCCGCATTCACGTCAAATTTATGCAACTTTCTGATCTGATTGTACAATGGGCACTTGAACATAAAATGAATTTCGTCTTCTTGTAGATTTAAACATACAGGGCATGTCGTGTTTTCAGCTGTAGGTGAAAAGCGAAATCTGTGTACATTTAATTGGGACACACCCATTCTAAATTGTGCCAGAACATTCCTGTAATTTTCTACATACAGAATACCGATATATTTTTCTCGAGAAAACATGTGTTTTAATTTACCATACACGGACAACCGTGGACTGATATCCAAATGGTTTCGCCATTGATGGCAGAAATTACTAAATAATCTGAATTTTAATTCTTTTATGAATCCTATTTCATTACCACAAACAAAAATCCATATTTCTTGAAATCCATTTTCACACAGGATATTCTTGACATGTGTGGCCCATGTTACATGGCCTTTCTCATGCATAGACAGTGACATGTTGTACGCTTTCTTTGAAAATCTGGTATCTGGTTGTTTTAACAATCTAAACCAGTACTTAATACACCGGGTAACAGTTGATATCCATAATGGAAAACGTCCGAGTTCTCCATATACTACGTCGTTTGCTGATTTGTTTCTTACATGTAAAAATCTTTTACATGCGTACAGATGTACTTGCTCCAGCTGAGGGTAAGCTTTGTACCCCCATATCTCAGAGCCATAAAGAAGCAACGGGACAACCTGTGCATCAAAAAGTTTGAAGAAAATATCCGGTGAATTACACCCAATTATTTTTAGTGTGCACAGGATGTCGTTTGTACATTTCTTCCCTCTAAGTTTTAGTTCTTCCATGGCAAGTGTAAAACTATGTCTAGTAGAAAAAGTAAGACCTAAGTATTTGTACGAATTAACCACTTCTAACGGGGTGCCATTCAGAAACCATCTCTCCCTTGAGCTGAGAAACCCCCCCTTCCTGAAAACAATAATTTTTGACTTGTCTGAATTTACTGTTAACCGCAGTCTTTCTGTTTCTCTTTAGAGAATATTCAGTTGATGCTGTAGCCCAATTGCAGTAGAAGCCAAAAGAGTGAGATCATCAGCAAACAGCAAAAGGAATAGCTCAGTTTCGTCTGATGTGAGGGTAGCACCATGGTTACCATTCAAAATTACGTCATTTGCAAGTTCGTTTATTAACAAAGAAAATAATAATGGACTAATAACACATCCTTGCTTTAAGCCTTGTAAACATTCAAAGAAACTTGAGTAACGTGTGTTATTATGACATAAAACACACGTTTTCACATTGGAGTACATTGCCTGAATCGTTTTCAGCATCCTAGAGAGAGAGAGAGAGAGAGAGAGAGAGAGAGAGAGAGAGAGAGAGAGAGAGAGAGAGAGAGAGAGAGAGAGAGAGAGAGAGAGAGGCATACAGATAGACAGACAGACAGAGACAGAGACGGTGATAGAATCAGACAGACAGAAACGCAGGTACATAGACACATAGACACAAGAGAGACAAGCGAACACGTGGGGATATAATCAATCAGAACAGAGCCTCACAGTGGGGGTGCCAGTGATGTCCGTGATGATGGTGACCGTGGCCCTTGTGGTAATACCGGTAACCATGTTTGTAGCCATATCCATAACCGTGGCCATAACGATGAGGGTACCAATGACCGTGGTCATGGTAACCCGAGTGGCCTCCACCATACCAGAATCCGGATGCTGCGGATGCGACAACCAGTCCCAGCACCAGCAGAGCAATAAGGACGGTCTTCATCTTGCTGGCTAGACAGGGAGATACATAACTCATTGAAACAGATGACTCCATTCTTAAAACAAACAGAAATTAAACAGGCAGACGGACATAATGTATTGTATTAAAGTTGGAACGGTCTGACACACACACACACACACACACACACACACACACACACACACACACACACACACACACACACGCACGCACGCACGCACGCACGCACGCACGCGCACGCACGCACGCACACACGCACGCACACAAACACACACACACATACACACACACGCACGCACGCACGCACACACACACACACACACACACACACACACACACACACACACACACACACACACACACACACACACACACACACACACACAGCGCACACACACGCAGAGAACAGAGGAGAAGGTGGAGGTCTAGAGCTGCTTCTATGAAGTGGTGGCGGTGTTGTAAAGCTAGAATAATGTCAGTGGCATAAATGGTGTTTTCAGCTTGAAGAAGTTGTGTAAGGGCTTTGAGAGCGCGCATCAAAACTGAACGCAACTTATCATTGTTGAATGAGGTAGGAGTCTTTGTTCTGTCATTTCAGAAGTAATAAAGGTTGAACAATGACAGCAGGCTTGGAATATTGATAATAACTCTCACAAGCAAACGGTACATGATAGTTGATACACAAAATAAAACGGCTCACTCTTGTACTTAAGTAAACAATCAAAGAAACAAAGAAACAAGCAAACAAAATATAGGTACTTTAAACACTGTGGTATTTTTTTTCAATGATATACACGTTATGCTCATATAATAAATCAATTCTGTGTCAGTTGATACGGGTTTCCGCGTTGAATCAGAACACGTGATTAATTTCGTTTTTTTATTTAACGTTTCCTTGTTCGTTTGCCTGTGATATTTATGTGTCTTCAAGAATGAACTTTTTCTACACACGTCACGATGATGCTCACAGCAGCCAACTGACCGCATCGCTATGTATCGCTAGCATTATAGTAGCACACAAGTCAAATCCAACAGCCACAATTAAAAAGATGTGTTACCGGCTTTGAACAGATAAAAGATGAAGCTTAGGAACAACTCTATGTTGTGAGCAGTTTGCCAACTGTGATCTGTGAAAGATGGAGTATCTAGTATGTGTCCGAAAACGATTTTCTTTGAGACTAATTCCAGATGTCCTGTGACAGAGTGTTGTGGTACAATGTTCTCAGGGCACGAAAAGGGGTGCAGTGGTTTATGTTGATAGTATTGAACAGTTTCCATCTGATATAAGACTTTAGGGAAGACATAAAAAAAGAATACGATTCTAATGAGTTTTAGAATATCGAGTTTAATAAATTACATGTGTATGTACTTTTTGAAATTTGTTTCAAATGTTGACTTCAGCGAGGGGACAACCCTGACATGTCGGTCGGCTGGGCTTTAGCAACTCTCTCTCTCTCTCTCTCTCTCTCTCTCTCTCTCTCTCTCTCTCTCTCTCTCTCTCTCTCTCTCTCTCTCTCTCTCTCTCTTATAACCTTTTCTGCTCCATTCTTAGCTGAGGTCAGAGTTTATGTGACTTTCAAAGTTACGGTAATTAATACAAGTAGATATGACCACTTCGACTGTTGGCATATCCCCCCCCCCCCCCCCCATGTATCCTGTCACCGATCGGCGGTACTAAACTAGTATGTCCATGTGTTTAAGAGTAGGTGTGGATTCAAGATATAGAGCGTGCATGTATGCGTGTGTGTGTGTGTGTGTGTGTGTGTGTGTGTGTGTGTGTGTGTGTGTGTGTGTGTGTGTGTGTGCGTGCGTGCACGCGCGTGCGCGCGGGGTAAGACTGGGGTTTAGTTAGCTAGAGTTAGGTTAAGTTCCTCAGGGTTAGGTAGAAAGATTAGGCTAGGTAGGAGGCTGGGGAATAGGACATACAGTTATTCTTTCATTCCAGTCTTCACTTATTGAAGGAATTGAATGGAAGCGGGAGGTTGGTTTCGTTCCCGATTGTTACCCTTTTGTTACTTTGGTTCTACACCAGAGAAGGCGGGGCAGGATATCGGTTGTTGTTGTGTTGTCAAGTCTGTGAGTTGTTGTGGTAAATTGTCGTGTTGTTGCACGAGCAATAACTAGTCCGTTGGTCAGGCGTGTCAGCTCTGCGGAGGGATACACTGCTCTGACCAATCGTTGTTTTGTGTGGTGAGTAGAGTTCGCTTGATTCCGACCAGGGCGGAATGTGTTGGGGTAGCTTCACTTCGGTCCCTGGTGTTCGTCGGAGTGGACGTACTCCTTGTAGGTGCGGCGGCAGCGCCGTTAGTTTTGAAGAGTGACTTCGAGTCATAGTTAGTGCCAGGTCCTCGTCGGGGTTGGGTGCCCTTGGCCTGTGCTGAGTCGGTGTCGTCCTTGTTGGCAGCCACTTCAGCCAGTTGCAGAACTGGTGTGGTTGAACGTCTGTCTGTCCAGGTTGGTGATCTGTTAGGTTCGTTGTGTTGTAGTTCGTCGTGTTGTCTTGTATTATGGCGAGTTGTACTGTAGTTGTCTCATGTTGGGATTAGTTGTATGGTGTTCGTTGCGTATACTGGTTGTCTGGTATGATGTTTTGGTTCCGTGATTGACATTTGGTGTCAGCCGGTTTGTGTTGTTACCTCTTTTCGGTATATTCTGTAAGTAGTGTACATAGTGGTTCCTGAGTTCGATTGTCATGTGACAGTTTGGCTAGACAATGTGGGTTCGATATAATAACCGTTGATGGACGGTGATGTAGATGTTGTTTGTGGTTAGTCTATGTTAATTTCTGTGGGTTCAATGAGAAGGTAATACGAGGTTGCTTTTTGTTGAGGATCATAATATGAGTCAGGTGCGGATGTGTCTGCGTGAATCATAAAGGGATTGTGCTCAATTTCAGTCGTAAATAGTAATAGTTCGTTGAAATTGATTTACGATTTTGGAGTTGACCTGCACAGCATTGGAATCGGTTAACTGTGCAGTAGGGCCAAGGCTGATTTGTGGTCGAGTAGTTTATACTGGGGTACGGTCGTAACCATTCAACTTATATTGGTGTCTTTTCACTTTCGTTACGAGTCAGGGTTCTCGACGCGGGTGTCGTGCGCGTGCGGACTGTATCTGTGACGTACGCATTTGGTACAGTACAGTGAGTCCATAGGGTAGAAGTTTTTGTAATACAAGTGACAGTCGTCACACATGCAGGGATGTATGTGTTTGTGACAGAACGGGGTTGGAGAAAGATATCTTAGGTTGTGGGGAGACAGTCCCAGTTATGAATTTTAGTAGTCGGAAAGAAGGGGAAGGTAAAGTTTAAGGCGAGAAGCTTAGCAGTCGATAGGATAAAAACGGATGATGTGCAGCAGGTAATATTGTATGAAGTGTGGTTGTGTTGGCATGACAAGGATTGACCACTGGGTTATCTGACAAGAGATGACATGAGAGTGAGGTGCTGGATGGAAATTTTGGCGAACAAATCATGTTGTTTTTGATATATAATTATAATTGACAGTGCAAAGAGGGGTAATAATGTGAAGGATTGTGGCTGCGAGCCGATTCTCTTGTGTGAACATGCTGGAACTGTAAACCGATGAAATTGATAAGTTTTTTCTCTGAGAGATGTGTATTACTACTGGTTATTGTGTGGAGACATTTCCTAGTGAAATTGCCCATTTCCTAGATTATTTAGTATGTCCTAAGGGGACCCGTGAAGTCCGCATTGGGATCGCTTAGTTTTCTTTTCTTTTCCGAGATTTGGGTGTGATTCATAATTTCATATGTGATAGCGTGGATTGGCTCAGAGAGAATATTGTTTTACCGCTGTTGTAAGGGTTGGCAGGAAATGGGTCTGATAACCCCAAAGTGAGTAATGGGTTGGGGGATGTGTTCGAAATTCAAGGGGTCACTCTCATGCCCGAGTGGGAAGTAGGCAAGGAGATGGAGAGTTAAAGCTTTACCAAGTAGCCTGTGTGCCTGGATGACTCGGGTAGTAGCAACATTACAGTAGGGGCCTACAGTTGTGTCAGCAGGTATCCTGCTCCGTCCTGAGGCTGGGCCAGATCACCGCAGTCTACTGCCGCGTGCCGGCAGGTGAGCGGCGCTTTCCAGTACCTGTTGTTTTCCCGGAGAGGGAGACCACCCAGGCCGTCTGCCTTCTGTGGGGCAGCTCTCCTCCGGCTACCGGTGCTCTTCCGGGAGTTCTCCGGCACTGGTTCCTCGTCCCTGTTTAGGCGTCCTGTGAGAGGGCGCTGCACCAGGCCTTTTTCCACCCTTGGTGTCCGGCGGGGCCTTCAGAGGTGGAGGCGTCCTACGAGCCCGGATCCGTCGAGAGGGCGTCTGGTGTGTGTGCGTTGGGTGTCGTGCCCATCGAGGGGAGGAGTCAGACTGCGGGAGGCCACGGTCAGCGCCGGGGTGCAGAGTCTTCGGGGAGGGTGTCGGCCCGCGGAGGAGCCACGGACAGCGCCGGGGTGCGGAGTCTTCCGGGAGGTGTCAGCCTGTGAGGGGCCACGTACAGCGCCGAGGACTGGAGCTTTCCGGGCCGGGATGGGTTGTCCCATGTTTGTGGTAGAAGGGGTGTAGCGTTAGGCAGTAGGGTTAGGGGTGTTAGCTACTGCCTCCTTTTAGGACGTAGTGGCCGGCACAGTGTAGGGTACTTGTCGTTGCCTCCCTTAGGGACGCAGCGACCAGTTGGTAGTGGTCCCGGGTTAAAAGAGAAGGGTGAGTCCTGGGAGAGGTGTGGGTGGTAGCAGTAGTTAAGAGATTAGAGTCCCTTTGGTAAATCCTTGTCCCTAGTAGTTAGTCACCACGTGTGCGGGCTATCGCTGTGTCCCCAGGTCACGGTGATATACCGCAACTGGTGTTTCAGGTTAGGTTAGGGTCTTCCAGGTCATTACAGTAGAGTAGGGTGAGTCAGCGGGAATTGGGATACTTGTGTGCAGTTGTGGATGTGCGCGAGTGGTGGCGCCATAGAGTGTGTGTGAAATAAAGAAGCGTGCGTGATTGTAAAACTGTATTAGTGTGCTGTGTTGTCTGACCTAGTGTGTGATAGGCGTGGTAAGGAGGGCCGTCCGGCTTAGCGACCGTGACATATCCTAAAATGGATCTTCAAGAATAGGCTAAACCATATCCTCGATATTTTCTTCTCTTTACATGATTGTTTGGTTTTCAGCAGCCTGTTTCTTTGCATCGTTTTCTTCTCTCTTTTTTTTCTCTACCCATCACTGAATGTTTTGGGTGCCATATGCAATGACAATGCAAATGCTATATTTCCCCTGCGTGTTGGTGTACTCCGTGGAACATTTTTTTTCCTGAACAAAGGGATTTGATTTCCCTTGAACGTTTTACACGTTGCACGTAACAGTGCAATACTACATGCATGTCTGTAAAGAACTACAGTGCAATGTTTCCTGGATTACCAGGTACAAATTGATGAACGTGAATCGGAATACTTTTCAATGTTTTATGAGAAGACATGTGCTCACACGATACGCCAAACAGTACATTCTGTGTAAACGTATTAAATCAGTCAATTGATTC
>JAMYXO010002753.1:10000-22515 GCA_033310375.1 Conus canariensis | reverse complement strand
TTGGGGGGTGAGAAAAACCACAGTATTAGGACTGGGGTGTGTCTCTATTTGCCCGCCAGGACGCAGACCAACCCCGTGTCCCCCCTGAGACCCCCCCCCCGGGGCCCGAAAGGCCTCGGAGCGGCAATACAAAAAATCTCCTTAAAAAGGGATTGCGAGGGGTTCCCTTTTTCAGCTAGGAAAGTTTTTTTTCTGTAACATATTTTTTTAATTTAAAGTTCCCAGTTTCCCATCTTAAAACCCCCCCCCCCCCCCCCCCCCCCCCCTTTTAAGCCCAAAATCTTTCCCAAAGCCCCTTACTACTGTTCCCTGCCTCATTTCATTTCCGATTTTGTTTTGATTAAATTGAGGTTATTTGTATTTGTTTCTGTCCGTCTGTGTGCTTGTCTTTTGATCTCCCTTGCATCTTTGGGTGGATCCTCAAGCGTAGGCTCAAAGATTGTCCCCTTTATTTTATACTGTTTGCATAATGTCTTTAGTTTTTCAGCAACTTTTTTTCCTCCCCACACTTTCGTTTGGTTTCATTTACTACTCTTCGCTGGCTGCTTTGGGAGTGAAGATTTTCATATCGTAACATATTTTCTTAATTTCATGTTCCCAGTTTCTCCATCTTCAAATTCCGCCCCCCCCCCCCTCTCCTTAAGTCCAAATCTTGCCAAGTCATTACTATGAAGGTAGTTCAGTTGTTGGCCTGCGCTTGTTTTCCCCACTGTAGATTGTTCGTCTATGTATTTGTCTGACTTTATTCAAGTTTAAAAGGCTGTGCAGTCTTGAATAAAAGTTACTCTGTGTTAGGTTTTCTTTGGGAGCAAAAAATACCCAACTTGTTTACTGTTTATCGTTTACTGTTCCCTGCTCATTTCATTTCGATTTTGTTTGATTAAATTGAGGTTATTTGTATTTGTTTCTGTCCGTCTGTGTGCTTGTCTTTTGATCTCCCTTGCATCTTTGGTGGATCCTCAAGCGTAGGCTCAAAGATTGTCCCCTTTTTTATACTGTTTGCATAATGTCTTTAGTTTTTCAGCAACTTTTTTTCCTCCCCACACTTTCGTTTGGTTTCATTTACTACTCTTCGCTGGCTGCTTTGGGGTGCTATTGGATCTTTTTTGCACTCTGGTGGTGAGAACACCACAGTTTATGACTGTGGTGTGTCTCTATTTGACGCCAGGAGCGCAGAACAACAGCCGTGTCTCCCTGATGAGTCCGACCCAGCGGCGAAAGGCCTCGAGCAGCAATACAAATATTCTGCCTTCAAAGGATTGCGAGGTTCCTTATGCAGCTATGAAGAGTTTTCATATCTGTAACATATTTTCTTAATTCATGTTCCCAGTTTCTCCATCTTCAAATTCCGCCCCCCCCCCCCTCTCCTTAAGTCCAAATCTTTGCCAAGTCATTACATGAAGGTGTTCAGTTGTTGGCCTGGCTTGTTTTTCCCCACGTTAGATTGTTCGTCTATGTATTTGTCTGACTTTATTCAAGTTTAAAAGCTGTGCCAGTCTTGAATAAGTTACTCTGTGTTAGTTTTCTTATGGGAGCAAAAAATACCCAACTTGTTTACTGTTCCCGCCTCATTTCATTCGATTTTGTTTTGATTAAATTGAGGTTATTTGTATTTGTTTCTGTCCGTCTGGTGCTGTCTTTTGATCTCCTTGCATCTTTGGGTGATCCTCAAGCTAGGCTCAAAGATGTCCTTTATTTTATACTGTTTGCATAATGTCTTAGTTTTCAGCAACTTTTTTCCTCCCCACACTTCGTTTGGTTTCATTTACTACTCTTCGCTGCTGCTTTGGGGGTGCTATTGGATTCTTTTTGCACTCTTGGTGTGAGAACACACAGTATTATGGACTGTGGTGTGTCTCTATTGACGCCAGGAGCGCAGACACAACCAGCCGTGTCTCCTGATAGTACGACCCAGCTGACGAAAGGCCTCGGAGCAGGCAATACAAATATTATCTGGCCTTCAAAAGGGATTGCGATGGTTCCCTATGCAGCTAGGTGAAGAGTTTATCATATCTGTATAACAGATTTCCTTAATTTCAATGTTCCCAGTTTCTCCATCTTCAAATTCGCGCCCCCCCCCCCCCGCCCATCCCCCTCTCCTTAAGTTCACAAATCTTTTGCCAGTCCATTAACTATGAAGGTATTCAGTTGTTGTGCCTTGCGGCTTGTTTTTTCCCCGCACTGTAATTGTTCGTCTAAGAATTTGTCTGACTTAAACAATTTAAAATGCAGACCAGTCTTGAATAGAAAGTTAACTCATGAGTTAGGTTTTCTTATGGGGAGCAAAAAAAACCAACTTGTTTACATGATTATCGTTACTGTTCCCTGCCTCATTTCATTTCCGATTTTGTTTGATTAAATTTGAGTGTTATTTGTATTTGTTCTCGACCGTCCTGTGTGCCTAGGTCTTTTGATGCTTTTAGGTGATTTCAACATTGATCTATTGAATGGCCAAACATCGTGGTCAGATAGGACCTACCTCATACAACTTATCCCAAATTATAGAACATGCAACCAGAGTAACACTCACTAGCAAAACATACTTGACCACAATCTATCTTTCGAACCACAAAACGATCATTGAGAAAATGTGTGCCTTTGAATTGATGCATCGACCACTTTCCAGTAGTGCAATACGTGTTGACAAGAAGTGGAATCAAAATTCCTAAAACAGTCCACAAACACATCACTTTACAGATCTTTCGACACTTCCACTAAGATACCTTTCCCTCACTGACCACATCATGAATTCGCCCTTAATTAAATGTTTATAATTACACAGAACCAGAGAAAGCGCTTGAGTATTGGCTATACGACACGTTTAATTCTGTTTATGACGAAAGCATGCGTCCATATCAAAACGCGTCGAGTTAAACATAAGTGCACGAACCAAAGTGGCTGACCATGATGAAATACAAGCGCTTTTTTCTTTACGAGAACGATCTGCCTGTAAGCAAAGAGGGAAGTCGGATTGATTGAAAAAAAGGCAACGTAATAAAGTTCAATTCACCCAAACGGACAGCAAAAATGTGAATTTTTTCGTGAACTTGTATAGCCCAACAAACAAAATTCGAAGTCCCATATGGCAAGCAAAAATGACCTTTACGAATAAAACATCACAGTCAAAGACAAGGTCCCAATTATCCCAGCGTAACGAACAAATGAACTCAACCACACCTTTACAACAGTTGCCAGAACACATTGTCAAAGAAAATAATACTGACCTCAATGAATTACAAAAATTAAAAAAATTTTGCAATGCTATGAACATTACGTCCAGCTACACCAGTTCCTGCCTATTACATTTAAGTGAAGTTTGCCAAGCTTTATGCCATTGTAAGCAGACAGGAAGTGCCGCGGACTTGACGGTATTGATGTGAAAAATACTGAAACTATTCAGCACCTGTGTATACCTGCGAAACTCTTACCTACATTTACAATTTATGCATTGATAAATGTCACATTCCCGCACAGTTAATCAAAGTTGCAAAAGTAATACCCATTTATTCAAATCAGGAGACAAATCTTGGAAACCTTCCAACTACAGACCTATATCCATTTTTGCCAGTTCTGACCAAGTCCCTGGAAAAACACATAAATAAACACTTAGCCCACCATTAGGACTCCCTCCAACCTACAAAATAAAAATCAATTACATGATGTCAGGAAAAATCATTCTTGTCATACAGCTCGTTTACAAACCTAGATAGATCATGCTATAGCCAGTGTTACTGAGAATAAATATTGTGGCGCACTGTTTGTTGATTTTGCAAAGGCTTTTGATGTAATTGACCACAAACTGTATAGCAGGAAGCTTTATTATATATGTATAAAAGGAAATACCTTCCAACAGATCACATCATTCCTTAAGTATCGTCAACAAATCGTTTGTGTCAACAAACAATTTATCAAGAAGCTACCTAACCAACATGGCTATACCCCAGGGATCTTGTTAAGGTCCGTTTGCAGTTCTCAGTTTATATATAATGATCTCCCTCTTATATTGGAGGATTCATGTGAACTCTTTGTGATGATACCACAGGTCCTTACAAGTAGCTCCAGCATGGAAGCTGTTTACGAACCTTACATTATCAGAAGAATGCTGACATCGTTAACTAATTTGGTGCAAGGGGTAAATCACATGTCACTTGAATCCTAACAAAACAACACTAATCCTGATAACAACAAGGGCAGAGAAGACAAAACCATAACCACATCAGCCCCCATCAGTTTTATCAATAGATCAGGAAATTGACGAGGTGGATAGCCATCGAGTTTCTAGGCGGATGTTGATAATAATCTTACTGCATTCATGGTCTTATCACTTCCGTCAGTTTATGGTCAATCAATATCCAGACAAACATAACATCTGTAGCATAGATTAAGCATTTCTAAAACCTTCATGCCAAAATTGTTCCTGACACGCACATGTTCTCTCTCAATCAATTATTGTTCAACACTATTTGAATTCTGTCTAGTGCTAATGCCATGAAACCCTCTTAAGAGTGTCTACAAAAGAGCACTTAACGGCAGTTAAGGGCTCAAAGATTGTCCCCTAATTTTATACTTTTTGCATAATCTTTAGTTTTCAGCAACATTTTTCCCCTCCCCACACTTTCGTTTTTTTTTTTCATTTCTATCTTCGCGGCTGCTTTGGGGCTTTTGATTCTTTTTTTCACCTTGGGTGGTGAGAAACCCCAGAAATTATGGCCCTGGGTGTGCTCATTTAAACCGCCAGGAGCGCAGACCAACCAGCCGTGTCTCCCTGAGTGAGTCCGTCCAGCGGACAAAGGGCCCCCCTCGAGCAGCAATACAAATATATCTCCTTTTCAAAAGGATTGGATGTTCCCTTAAGCAGCTATAAAAGTTTTTTTAAATTTTCTTAACATTTTTTCTAATTTCATTTTCCCCTTTCCCATTTTCTTCCCCCTTCCCCCCCCCTTCCTTAATCCAAAATCTTTGCCAAGTCATTACTATGAAGGTAGTTCAGTTGTTGGCCTGCGCTTGTTTTTTCCCCCACTGTTAGATTGTTCGTCTATGTATTTGTCTGACTTTATTCAAGTTTAAAAGGCTGTGCCAGTCTTGAATAAAAGTTACTCTGTGTTAGGTTTTCTTATGGGAGCAAAAAATACCCAACTTGTTTACTGTTTATCGTTTACTGTTCCCTGCCTCATTTCATTTCCGATTTTGTTTTGATTAAATTGAGGTTATTTGTATTTGTTTCTGTCCGTCTGTGTGCTTGTCTTTTGATCTCCCTTGCATCTTTGGGTGGATCCTCAAGCGTAGGCTCAAAGATTGTCCCCTATTTTTATACTGTTTGCATAATGTCTTTAGTTTTTCAGCAACTTTTTTTCCTCCCCACACTTTCGTTTGGTTTCATTTACTACTCTTCGCTGGCTGCTTTGGGGTGCTATTGGATTCTTTTTTGCACTCTTGGTGGTGAGAACACCACAGTATTATGGACTGTGGTGTGTCTCTATTTGACGCCAGGAGCGCAGACACAACCAGCCGTGTCTCCCTGATGAGTCCGACCCAGCGGACGAAAGGCCTCGGAGCAGGCAATACAAATATATCTGCCTTCAAAAGGGATTGCGATGGTTCCCTTATGCAGCTAGTGAAGAGTTTTCATATCTGTAACATATTTTCTTAATTTCATGTTCCCAGTTTCTCCATCTTCAAATTCCGCCCCCCCCCCCCCCCCCCTCTCCTTAAGTCCAAATCTTTGCCAAGTCATTACTATGAAGGTAGTTCAGTTTGTTGGCCTGCGCTTGTTTTTTCCCCCACTGTTAGATTGTTCGTCTATGTATTTGTCTGACTTTATTCAAGTTTAAAAGGCTGTGCCAGTCTTGAATAAAAGTTACTCTGTGTTAGGTTTTCTTATGGAGCAAAAAATACCCAACTTGTTTACTGTTTATCGTTTACTGTTCCCTGCCTCATTTCATTTCCGATTTTGTTTTGATTAAATTGAGGTTATTTGTATTTGTTTCTGTCCGTCTGTGTGCTTGTCTTTTGATCTCCCTTGCATCTTTGGGTGGATCCTCAAGCGTAGGCTCAAAGATTGTCCCCTTTATTTTATACTGTTTGCATAATGTCTTTAGTTTTTCAGCAACTTTTTTTCCTCCCCACACTTTCGTTTGGTTTCATTTACTACTCTTCGCTGGCTGCTTTGGGGGTGCTATTGGATTCTTTTTTGCACTCTTGGTGGTGAGAACACCACAGTATTATGGACTGTGGTGTGTCTCTATTTGACGCCAGGAGCGCAGACACAACCAGCCGTGTCTCCCTGATGAGTCCGACCCAGCGGACGAAAGGCCTCGGAGCAGGCAATACAAATATATCTGCCTTCAAAAGGGATTGCGATGGTTCCCTTATGCAGCTAGAGAAGAGTTTTCATATCTGTAACATATTTTCTTAATTTCATGTTCCCAGTTTCTCCATCTTCAAATTCCGCCCCCCCCCCCCGCCCTCCCCCCTCTCCTTAAGTCCAAATCTTTGCCAAGTCATTACTATGAAGGTAGTTCAGTTGTTGGCCTGCGCTTGTTTTTTCCCCCACTGTTAGATTGTTCGTCTATGTATTTGTCTGACTTTATTCAAGTTTAAAAGGCTGTGCCAGTCTTGAATAAAAGTTACTCTGTGTTAGGTTTTCTTATGGGAGCAAAAAATACCCAACTTGTTTACTGTTTATCGTTTACTGTTCCCTGCCTCATTTCATTTCCGATTTTGTTTTGATTAAATTGAGGTTATTTGTATTTGTTTCTGTCCGTCTGTGTGCTTGTCTTTTGATCTCCCTTGCATCTTTGGGTGGATCCTCAAGCGTAGGCTCAAAGATTGTCCCCTTTATTTTATACTGTTTGCATAATGTCTTTAGTTTTTCAGCAACTTTTTTTCCTCCCCACACTTTCGTTTGGTTTCATTTACTACTCTTCGCTGGCTGCTTTGGGGGTGCTATTGGATTCTTTTTTGCACTCTTGGTGGTGAGAACACCACAGTATTATGGACTGTGGTGTGTCTCTATTTGACGCCAGGAGCGCAGACACAACCAGCCGTGTCTCCCTGATGAGTCCGACCCAGCGGACGAAAGGCCTCGGAGCAGGCAATACAAATATATCTGCCTTCAAAAGGGATTGCGATGGTTCCCTTATGCAGCTAGTGAAGAGTTTTCATATCTGTAACATATTTTCTTAATTTCATGTTCCCAGTTTCTCCATCTTCAAATTCCGCCCCCCCCCCCCCCCTCTCCTTAAGTCCAAATCTTTGCCAAGTCATTACTATGAAGGTAGTTCAGTTGTTGGCCTGCGCTTGTTTTTTTCCCCCACTGTTAGATTGTTCGTCTATGTATTTGTCTGACTTTATTCAAGTTTAAAAGGCTGTGCCAGTCTTGAATAAAAGTTACTCTGTGTTAGGTTTTCTTATGGGAGCAAAAAATACCCAACTTGTTTACTGTTTATCGTTTACTGTTCCCTGCCTCATTTCATTTCCGATCACGAAAACAGATTTTACACACACACACACACACACACACACACACACACATATATATATATATGCCGGAATTTCGTTAAAATGTTGCTTCTTAAAAATCTCAGATCAGATGAAAAATGTTGAGCTCTTTCCAGAAACTTAAAAAAAAAAAAATTGGCATCAGGTGGGACATCTCTGAAGAAGATTTTCACGGAGTCTGCTATGAAATGTTTCGGTCTGACAGCTTGCAAGTCCCAACACTTCAGAGGAACATGTTTCATAGTGAGCAATACTTCACATGGAATGCGCCACGAAGCTTCTTCGCCTTTTAAAAGATTATATTGGGTGTAAAAGGAGTGTCTTGTGTGCAAATCCAATTTTATGAGGTTCACACAATTTAGACCAGAGGATATTTTTTTTAATCTAATCCAGACAAGAAACGCATAAAACACAGTGCTGCACACTTACTTCGGCTGGAATACTGTTTCACAACTGCCGAGAGACATCGCCTTGTTGTAGGCCATAGGTTTCAAAACTATTTCGCAGGTAAAACCTTTCTCTCGACGTGGCTGTTCTGCCGAAACAAATTTTCCTCGTATTCTATGAGGACAAATAAAAATATCGTGTATCGTGTATCAAATGGCATTGCTCGAACTTCGCATTATCAGCCAATGAACGACGCCGCTGGTAGGCACGTGACTTTGCCTCTCTTGACAAACATATAGCAGACGAGAATTGTACAGATTCGTTTTAGATTTTCAGAATGACAGAAACATTGATTTCGGATCGATTCGCCCCATGGCTACTCAGTCTGCAGGGCGTAATGTTGGAGACTGAAACAAACAGGTAGGCTAAAAAAAACAACAACAAAACAGAAGTCAGGTCTCACTGATTGATTGTGTGCAGTTGATCGGCTGGCTGAACAGAGCAATGACTCAGACGTGTGGCATTGTGCTGTTGGTGTTTTTGATCGGCTGGCAGAACAGAGCAATGACTCAGACGTGTGGCATTGTGCTGTTGGTGTTTTTGATCGGCTGGCTGAACAGAGCAATGACTCAGACGTGTGGCATTGTGCTGTTGGTGTTTTTGATCGGCTGGCTGAACAGAGCAATGACTCAGACATGTGGCATTGTGCTGTTGGTGTTTTTGTCTTGTGGCTCGGTCGATCAAAAAGAGCGGCGGACTAGTCACTGTGCTTTGGAAAGGTATTTCACCGGGAGACATCGGGTGGCACTTGTAGTCCTCCAATGAAGGAATGTGTCACTCGCTGTACAGGTCACACATGTCAATGACACTGACAGTGATGCCCAGAATGTACAGACAACTGTTGGCGTTTTTCCGTTATGATGGGTGTGGACAGTGAAACCAGCACCACTAATGTCCAGTACGTCTCATTTAACTGTCCAGTACGTCTCATTCAACAACCTTTCCCTCTCTTGAAGTTAACTGGCTTGCGTTGGTTCTGCCAATGATGATTTGAACTAAATCAACAACAATATCTCTGGAAAGAGGTGGATTCTCTTGTAGCTAACCCTGGAGTTTTAGTCCCCCCCCCCCCTCCCTGCACCCCTCTCCTACTTTCCTCCTGCATTCCTCCACTTTTATGTACTCCCTCTCTTCCGCCCCCCCCCTCCTCCCTCCTGCCACCCCGACTTTATTTTTAATTAACAAACTTGTCAGGATGTCGGCATCTGTGTGCCGCTTGTAGAACCTCTCGGTTATTTTCTGACTAAATGTCAGTCCAGGCTGTGACTGAAAAGGAACTAAGGGAGTGAAGATCATCTTTCAAGGCGAGAGAGTGCCGAAAGAACAAAGCCTCTAGAGGCAACAGCACATTTGCCGTTTTGTCAAACTGTTGTAAAGCAGTACCTTTGATATTAGTGTATGGAATAATACACACGACTTAAGGCAACAGCACATTTGCCGTTTTGTCAAGCTGTTGTAAAGCAGTACCTTTGATATTAGTGTATGGAATAATACACACGACTTAAAATCCACACGACTTAAAATCCAGTTTTGTTGTCACTGCTGTAAACACTGACCCTGGAGTCTTTGCTTGACTATCTTTTTTTTTTTTTTTTTTAAAGAATAGCTTCAAGCTCAAAATTTTAAGCTCGTCCATCCATTGATAAAGCAGTGTCAAATTCTTTCAAAGGTTAACGTCTGTATACGTTTCAACTACGTCATTTGAAAAGCCCTGATATGGCCCCTTGCGGTTGGCTAGACCGTAAACAACATAAACTGAACATGAATTGAATCGAGGTTACTTTAAGAGGCGTATTTTCAGAAAACAAATGTTCTTGGATAAACGCGGCAGTGGCTCTGGCTTCCTCGGAATCAGTTACACCTGAAGCCCGTCAGTTTGCACCTCGGGCACAACTTCAAAGCAAACCGAGGTTCCTCCTAATCACCAAGTGTTTGAGAATCATAAATCCTCCATTGTCTGTGAAAGTTTTAGGGTCAGGTTTTCTTATTAGAACATGATTTCCAAGATAAGGAATTAAATGTGTGTGTGTGTGTGTGTGTGTGTGTGTGTGTGTGTGTGTGTGTGTGTGTGTGTGTGTGTGTGTGTGCGTGCGCGCGCGCGTGTGTGACTATCCCTTTTTTTTTCCAGTTCTGAGGAACGACAAACAGATTACTAGAAGCCATTTCTCTCTCTCTCTCTCTCTCTCTCTCTCTCTCTCTCTGTGTGTGTGTGTGTGTGTGTGTGTGTGTGTGTGTGTGTGTGTGTGTGTGTGTGTGTGTTTTAAATACACGTTTATGTGTCCAGTTCTGAGGAATAAGAAAGATAACGTGAGGCGTGCAGTTTGCGCGCACGAGCGTAGGTGTGTGTGTGTGTGTGTGTGTGTGTGTGTGTGTGTGTGTGTGTGTGTGTGTGTGTGTGTGTGTGTGTGTTCGCGCGCGCGCGCGTGCGTATGTGTAGTTGTAAAGCCAGTTTCTGGAAGAAGAAAAAAAACCCAGAAGGCGTCAAAAAAACAAAAAGCATGGGAAAGGGTGTGAATCATTGTTCAGTAATGTGTGGGAGTGGGGGAGGTGGAGGTAGGTGGCCGGTGGGGGAAGAGGAAGGGGAGGGGTACTTGCGTGCTTGTGCGTGCCCACGTGTTTGACTCTATGCCTTCATAAGCAAGCGCACTTCGATGTCTTTGATGTTACAAAAATCGACGTAGTTATATGTTAGTGCCGTCAAATCATAATGACACAGAATCTTGCTGCTCGTCTTTTTTTTTTTTTTCTTTTCTTTATTTTTTGTTTTGTTTTTTAAGTTTTCTTTTTAAAAGTGGTAGCAGTTAGTAGTGGTGATGGTGGTCGTGGTGGTAAGAGTAGTAGTATCAGCTAGCAGCAGAAGCAGTAATGAGTAGTAGTATTATTGTATGAGTAGGAGTAGTAGTAGTGGAAATAGTTGTTAGTAAGAGGAGGAGCATGAAAGGAAGGAGACGAAGAGGAAGAGTAGTAGTAGTGTAGTTAGTATAGTAGTAGTAGTAGTAGTTGATAGTTAGTTAGAAGTACGAGAAGGAAGAGCAGAGAGGGAATAGAGCAGAGGAGAAGAGGCGAAGAAAGTTGGAAAGTAGTAGTAGTATGAGAGGAGTGAGGAGAGAAGGTAATAGTGTAGTAGTGAAGTAGTAGAAGCAGAAGGAGAAAGTAAGAGGAGATGAAGGAGGTAGGAGGGTAGGAGAACGAGAAGAGAAGGGGAGGGGGAAGAAGCAGGAGAGGAGTTATGTCATGACATAGACGTACGGACGCAACGGAATGGGGAACGCCACTGGATTTGTCCCATTATGCACGACAATAGAGCAGTGCTACACAAACGTCACCAATCGGTGGTACCGCACGCCGCTTGCCCCAAAGAATCGCTGCGAGAGAGAGGAAAGAGGTAAGGAGTAATGGAGCCGTTCAGTCCCGTACGTTGATGCAACTTGGATGGCTCTGACCAAAGATAGTCGACGTAGGGCGTATAACGAGCGACAAAGTACGGACGTAGGGCGTATATTGGAGGCTCTGACCAAATAGTCGGACGTAGGGCGTTACAACTTCGATGGCTCTGACCAAAGCTACGGACGTAGGGCGTACTACTTTGATGGCTCTGACCAAAGCTACGGACGTAGGGCGTACTAACTTTGATGGCTCTGACCAAAGCTAGTACGGACGTTAGGGCGTACTATCTTTTGATGGCTCTGACCAAAGATAGTACGGACGTAGGGCGTACTATCTTTGATGGCTCTGACCAAAGCTACGGACGTAGGGCGTACTATCTTTGATGGCTCTGACCAAAGCTAGTACGGACGTAGGGCGTACTATCTTGATGGCTCTGACCAAAGAGTGTACGGACGTAGGGCGTACTATCTTGATGGCTCTGACCAAAGTGTACGGACGTAGGGCGTACTATCTTGATGGCTCTGACCAAAGCAGTACGGACGTAGGGCGTACTATCTGGGATGGCTCTGACCAAAGTAGTACGGACGTAGGGCGTACTATCTTGGATGGCTCTGACCAAAGTAGTACGGACGTAGGGCGTACTATCTTGGATGGCTCTGACCAAAGATGGTACGGACGTAGGGCGTACTATCTGGGATGGCTCTGACCAAAGCTAGTACGGACGTAGGGCGTACTATCTGGATGGCTCTGACCAAAGCTAGTACGGACGTAGGGCTACTATCTGGATGGCTCTGACCAAAGCAGTACGGACGTAGGGGTACTATCTGGGATGGCTCTGACCAAAGCTAGTACGGACGTAGGGCGTACTATCTGGGATGGCTCTGACCAAAGCTAGTACGGACGTAGGCGTACTATCTTGGATGGCTCTGACCAAAGCTAGTACGGACGTAGGGCGTACTATCTGGATGGCTCTGACCAAAGCTAGTACGGACGTAGGGCGTACTATCTTGGATGGCTCTGACCAAAGCTAGTACGGACGTAGGGCGTACTATCTTGGATGGCTCTGACCAAAGCTAGTACGGACGTAGGGCGTACTATCTTGGATGGCTCTGACCAAAGCTAGTACGGACGTAGGGCGTCTATCTTGGATGGCTCTGACCAAAGCTAGTACGGACGTAGGG
>JAMYXO010002753.1:0-2500 GCA_033310375.1 Conus canariensis | reverse complement strand
CATCGATGAAGATGCCGATGACGACTTCAACGAAGTTGCCCCCAAGCTCCAGACGGACCCGAACGCGGCAGAGGTCCTGAAAGACAGGATGCAAGCCTCCCCGCCAAGCCCGGAGGGATTCTTCGAGACAGGCCTGCTGGCGATGAACCCCCCAAAAAAGACAACCCTGTGGACAAACCCGCCAACGAAGTAGACAGCCCCGGCGACAAAGAGAAAGGGGACCCCAGGATCCCTCTTAGAGAAAGACCCCCGGCCAAACCTAAACCGTCCGAAATCGGAAGAAGAAGAAGAAGAAGGAGACAGAGATCCACCCGAGAACGTCGACGAGGAAGACCCCAAATCCGAGCTGGAGAAAAGCTTGACGAGATTGAGGAGAAAGAGGACGAGATCCTGAACGAACTGGGCAAACCGAAAACTGGACTCCGCTCGCCGTGACCGGCCCGACTCCACTGTCTGAAACTGGTGAACAAGAAGAGCCTTCTGGGATGTTCGGATTCGGGTTGTTTCCCTTGTTTCCTGGCACGAACGGGAAGCCTGGGTATGATGGCGGACCGGCACTATCGGACGTCTCCCGCTTGGTGTATCGTCCCCAACGTGATGTCGCCCATGCTCAGCACCGTGTCCCGGCGCATGCAAACTGCAACCAACTGCTTGGGTGAGTGACAGGGTTCGGTTCCCCCCCCCCAGTGTGTGTGTGTGTGTGGTGTGTGTGTGTGTGTGTGTGTGTGTTGAGTGTGTGTGTGTGTGTGTGTGTGGTGTGTGTGTGTTGGTGTGTGTGTGTGTGTGTGTGTGTCCACGTTGTTGTTGTGGTGGTGGGTGGTGGCGAATGTGTGATTGTGAGCACGTGGTTTCCTCTCTCTCTCTCTCTTCTCTCCTCTCTCTCCTCTCTCCCTCTCTCTCTCTCTCTCTCTTTCTGTCTCCGCACTCGCGTGCACACGCACACATTCACACAGAAGTGCACAACAAAACGCGCACACACACAGACACACACGCACGCACGCACGCACACACGATACACACACACACCACACACCACACACACACACACACACACACACACACATACACACACACGCACGCACAGAGGGGGGGGGGGGGAGAGAGAGAGGAGAGATAGAGAGGAAGAGAGAAAAGAGATTTTCACACTTTCTTTTATGTCGACTTGACGGCGTTTGTTCTGTTTCATAACACGTAATTAACGCTTCGATCGTAATTTGGTTATTGCGGAAGTGCAAACTTATCTCCCTGCGTGTTTAGGGGACAAACTCAAAGTATATTCCCCAGTCGAAGACAGAAAGAATTGAACCTCGTAGGAATTTTTTCTGAAAATAAAAAGAAGAGAGTTCCAAAAATTTTCCCAAAATCTAAAGCAAACATTATCATTTTGAAAAAGAAATAATCGCCATTATTTTTTAGCAGAAATCAGAGTTATTTTGATTTCTCCTAAGGAAGTAATTTAATAATATTTTTTTCGGGTTATAAAACGCGCTAATTCAGGCCCATCTCCCTCCCCCTTCCAATTTAGCCCCAAAAAAAACCAAGAGGAAGTGGATGGGGGTTTTTCCATTTCTTACGGGTATACTTCAAAGGGCTTTTAAATTCTTTTCACCAAAGGAATTTCAAAGCTCATTTGCTGTATTTTTCCCCCCGATCTTAATATTGAAAATAAAAAGCTTACGCAGTTGTTCAGGGGGGCAGTCAAAGTTATTTTCAATTCCCCCCTTAGTTGTAACAAAATCCACAACCCCCCCCCCCCCCCCCCCCCAACGTCCTAGGGCATTAGAGAATTCAAAAGTTAATTTTGTCATAGTCTCCAGAAAAATCGCAGTTTATTTTTCCCCCCAGTCAAAGGAAAATTTCATTTCTTATTTCCCCCCCCATTCGTGAATTTAAATTTATTTTTTCCCGCGGACATAGGAGAATTAAAGCATAATTTCCCCACTGTCCCAGGAGAGTAAAGCGTATTTTCTTCCATAATCAGGGGAAACATCCACCTTATTTTCCACATATCCCTGGGGAATAGAAAGCTTTTTCCCCAAGAGTCAACAAAAATTTAGTGGTTGTTACCCCATAGTCCCTGGGGAATGGAAAACTTTTTCCCAAAAGCAACAGAGGATAGTGGGTTTTTACCCCCATAGTCAGGGGAATGGAAAGCTTGTTTCCCAAAAAGTCAACAGAGAATTAAGTGGTTTGTTTACCCCCCCAAAGCAAAGGAAAATCCAAAATTATTTCCCAGTAGTCAATTTAATGCTCATTTCCCTACAAATAAAGGAAAATGAATGTTTATTTACCCCCAAAGGCAAAGGAAATTCATTGCATATTCACTCCCAAAAGCCCCCAGGAAATTCTAAGCTTATTTTACCAACATTCACGGAGAAAGAAGTTTTTATTCACCATTGTGTTAGAATTTAAAATGTTTCTTAGAACTGCATCCACTGCCTGGGCTGAATTGTGAAAGTCAGAGTCACTGTTTTGTTTTCTTGACAAATCCCGGCATCTC
>JAMYXO010002752.1:0-22522 GCA_033310375.1 Conus canariensis | reverse complement strand
ACTGCTGTGGGAATGGTCTGATTAAATCGTGACGAGAGGATAGAACAGTGGATATTGACACATGTTTAGTTCAACTCGTCAATGGATAGAAAAGCAGCAATACATTGCAAATAACCAGTGACCTCAAGCTCAAAGGGACTTAATTAAAAGTTGCAGGCATTAAAAATGGAAGTTAACAATGTAAAAAGGAAGTTATAGAAATCGGGAATTGTAAGAGACTGAATGGATTTAATTTAAGTTGAGGTGGAAACACGGGGAGTGGTGATAATGCATAGGAGATAAATGGTGACAGCTTTGAATTCAAGATTCAAAAAAGGTCCGAAAGGTGAAGGTTCACAAATTTAAGCAAAACTTTGAGTTTCCAGAAGAACAAAATGGAACGCTGGCAGAAAGGTGGGAGGGGAGGTACTGCCATGGAGCTGGCAAATAAGTGGTGCGTCCAACCACCCAAGTCCCATCTCCATATGGCATACAAAAGGTGTAAAACACACCCCCTCCTCTTCCCAAATGAAAGAAGGGGACTGCTGTCTGTATAGTTTGGGAACACCGTTTCGTGCATTTTTATGTCATGTTTGCGAGTTCTGGAGAAGATAAATTTGCTGAAAAATCACGTGGCTGTTTTCTGCAATGTATTTTATGAAGCATTAATTTTCACTCTGTAATGTGTGTTTAGTGGTATTTTGGCTCCTAACACTAATAACAAAAAGATGTGAATATATCAAGAAACAAGCAGAATATAAGAGGATAGAAACCTAAGGAAGCCATCTTCAGCTAAAGACAAAAAAAAAAAAAAAAAAAAAAAAAGCAGGTAGTCCGGCATCATGTGAGAATAGTAAGATTTGCGATTACGGGAAAGGGAACTACTTAAAAGATAAACAGGAGAGATTGGGACAAAGGAAAACAGTTTTGTCAAAGGAGAAGTAGTGAACCGAATGCAAGTAAAAGAAAATGGGAACAAATGATTTGGTATACCGAACATTTGTGGGAAAGTGCCAATTTTGGGAGAAGGTAAATTTAAAGAATTGAGTGGGATAGTTGAAGGTCGATTGGAACGCTGAAAAAAAAACTGCAGCGAAAAATTAGTGAAAGATGAGAAGCAGCAAAGGATGTAAATCAGGAAAATGGCACAGCCGCGATTACTAGAGGAACTGGATTGCAAATGGTTTTGAGCAGAATGTGTTGAAACGGCTGTGGGAATGGTTGGTAAAATCGGAAGAGAGGTAGAACAGTGGATATTGACACATGTTTAGTTCAACGCGTCAATGGATAGAAAAGCAGCAATACATTGCAAATAACCAATGACCTCAAGCTCAAAGGGACTTAACAATGAAGACTGTGTAATGTGTGGAAGAGGAAGGGGACGGAAACTGCAGAAGGGACAGTGACAATGGTAAAACGTGACTGTTGAAATGAGAAGGAAATGCCAACGATGAACTCTGGAGCACACAGAACAGGAGACGAGTGAAGTCTTGCCAAGGGGATAAACAGCCATGAGAACTGGAGAAGTGAGGTAAAGAGAAGTTATAGATGGTAAGGGAGGTGACAAGAAAAGTGTGCGTAGGGAGAAGGGCAAGAATGAGGCAAGGAGATTGAAAAGAGCTGTGGAAGGGAGTAGATGGCTGGAGGGTCTGTACTCATGTTAAACGGAATAAGGCGGATGGAATGAAATGGAAAGAAAAATGAAATACGAGATTAACTGGAAGAAGAAATGGAACAAAGAGGGTTTTGAATAGAGCTGCAGGAATTGGAGTTCATTCTCAATAAAGATCAGCATTTTCACCATGAACAACACACACACACACACACGGTATGACAGTGGCTAGGGGTGGTCGGTTATGATAGAGATGGACATAACAGGGAAGGCAGTCTATGAGCTCAAAAGGTATGACAATAGATAGGGGATGTCGTTTAGAATAGAAAGAGTTGGACATAGCAGGGAAGAGAGTCTATAGTCTCACAAGGTGTGACAATGGGTAGGGGTGGTCGGTCAGGATACGAAGAGATGGACATGGCAGGGAAGCGAGTCTACAACCAATGGCAGTGACAAGGCATATGGCCATTCCAGTTTATGTTCCCACTTCTATGAAAAAAGAATGGATGGGAAAATGAAATGGGGAATGAGTTGGGGTAGCCATGACAATGCTGTAAACGAGAAGGGATGTGTTTAGGGAGCGCGCGCGTGTGCGCGCGCGTGTGTGCGCCCTGCGCGGGGAAGGTAAGTGAGGGAATAGGATATGACACTGGGTTACAGTGGCCAAATGTGGATAAGAGACATGAAAGGAATTAACAGAAGTGGATGGTAATAAGGTAGAACATGGAGGGAGGGGTGGGAAGGGAACAAGAAGGGGTGGTGGTGGCCAAGAAATGAAAGTAAGGACTGGACTGAGTAGGATCAGGGTCAGCAAGGGAAAATGGGAACGGTCGGGGCTACAGTGGACAGCGTGGAAGGAAAACAGAAGAGGAGTGGGAAAACAAGGGATGAAGGGAGAGGACAAGAAAGAACCTGGTTGGAATCCATTTTGAATTTGGTTGATTATACCCCCAACGACACACAGGCTTCAAGTTTTAGCTGTAATCATTATGATCCAGCCCACGAAACAAAGCCTTTTCTGGTCTGTCAATATCACAAACAATTTATTGTTGCCTTAAAAAAATCAGATCACGAAAAAAGAATAATAATAAAAAAATCTGAAAAGGAAACAAACAGCATCTGTGTGTGATTTAGCTAAACTGTCGATATCTTAAGAATATGAAATTAGGCTGTGCTACAAACAACTGACATTTCATGGATTTTTCACAAGAAGAAAAAAACGGGGCAAAAGGTAATGAAAAGCATGTCATTGCCACAAACAATACATAAAATGACATAGGCAGACAGACACTGGAGAGTGGACACCAACTTATGTCCTTGTTATTTTCTAACGGCTTTCTGACCCATCTCATTTTCATCAATATCTTCACATCTGGCTTCATTTCCCCCAATGAGCGATCGTCTCAAGTGATCTTTCCTCAGCACACTTCTCTCTTCTTCTGTCTTCTGTTTCTATTTTCCACCTCCTTCCATGAAGACATCTTTCTCCATTACCGCGTATCACTTCACTGACCATCCTTCTCATCTCGTTCATCATCTTCCCATTTCTGCAAATTCCCAGCCCCTTTTTTCTGATGTAGTGACACATATTTTAGGTTTTTAGCCACGACTTTTGGTCATTTCATTTACTTTCTCCCAGTCCCCACCCTCCTTCCTAAAAGCTGTACACGCCAGATAGTTGCTGGAGTCCTTACCAAAACAAGCAAGATCAGAGCGAGTATGTCGTGTTAAAAAAGTCCAAGGTAGATTTTCTAGGAATATGGATAGATTACAAACAAGCCCAATATCAATATCGGTGTCTCGTGAACTGTGGAAGAATGGAAGAATACACTTTTCCATTGGTGGACCAGAAATGGGACTGTGCTTAGATTTCTATTTGGAATTGGGACCGGGGGTTGATTCCAGGCGAATGGATGAAAACGGGGAACACAATGAAATGGAATAGCAGATGGAAGTTGGGAAGTGTGATGTGGAAACAATATTTTTTAGCCACCTTAAATATATCAAACTATGCTTTATTCAAGTGAGAAAATCATCCCCAAGCCCATCACTCATGTTATGGATGTATGATACAACACCTAAAATGTCACACAATAACATACATATCCTACCAAGTCCACAAATCAGTATGCCAGCGATGAAGACGAGCACATCCATTCATATATCACACAGACTGGATCGATACCATTTCACAGGAGAAACGCCAAAAGGATACATGCGCTGAGGTGGTTTCATTTCTTGATTTCTTCTGAGATTTTTTTCTCAGCTGAATCAGTAACACACACACAGAGGGTCTGGGTCCTTGGCGCCTTATCAGGGGTTGGGTGACAGATGCCCACGTGCCTGAGGAGGAAGAGGTGCACACAGGAAACGATCAGCAGACACTAGCATTGTCAGACATCAAGTCAGGAATCGAACTCCTTGAGCCACGTCTTTGTAATGTCTGCACAGCAAAGGAGAGGTCAGTCAGAGGTGCTCACGTAGGTTTGTGGACAATGCACGTGTCAAAGAGGCGAAAACAAAGTCCCTGTTCCATGCTTTGAACTTCTCACAGGGCTCGTTTGGCTATGTCTACATTTACTCCCATAATAGAAGATAACCTATCAATAGAAAGCTGCTTTTCGATTCACTCGTTTTTCTTCTTTCCAGCAATAGATCATATTCCCTTACGTATTATGCATACAAACTTTCCCTCTATTACCTACATCTTACTCCATAACCATCCTTCTCTCCCAACTCTACCCAAACGCTTTCTCCCCCTATCAAGTATAAACCAACGTCTGTGATGGCAAATTATGCTTAATTCTAGGGTGGGAAGTGGCTCGGCACTGTATAGGAATTTTGAACTTAGGGGGCATAAATGAGGTGGACACCTACCTGATTATGCTCTGCACATCATGCCAGAATGTTATGCGCTCTGTTTGTGCATCTGAGC
This sequence comes from Conus canariensis, assembly GCA_033310375.1. NCBI lineage: Eukaryota > Metazoa > Mollusca > Gastropoda > Neogastropoda > Conidae > Conus > Conus canariensis. The sequence goes on along the minus strand of JAMYXO010002752.1, from coordinate 17,996 downwards.
CTAAGCTTCAGCTATGGAGTATGGTCAGCATGGGCTTGGAACAAAATTTACTTCAATTAAAATAGTATAGTAGCTAAAAGCAAACATGAATCATGGGAAAAAATTAATGATATTATGGCACGAAAATTATGACTTAATGCGTAATCGGGAGTCACGATATCTGTCTATGGGCAGCAGGGTAACCAGCATGTACACTACGTTCAGTCTTTGCTCATCTAGAGCCTTACCTCATTCTTGAGGCGGTTGTGACCTCCGTGGAGCGGACACTGGGCTGGTGGAGGGAGAACACCAGCTGGCAGCGAGGGGGACCAGGCGCCAGTGGTTCCTGTGCCCTCGGACGTGGATGTGGCGTCAACAACATCTCTTCTTCCGTCCAAGGTGTCAGCAGAAAAGGTACAGGTTGTTGCCATGGCAAAGGCTCTGGTTCCTCATCTGGGAGATCGGCGGCTAGGAGGAGGTCTCTTTGGTTGACGACCCTCTCTGGGCCACCTGGCAGGACAGCATACACCTGCTCATGTGGGTTGATGGTGACACAGTGTGGGTAAGGCTGCCAGAAGTCCTGGATCCTGTTGCGACCTAGAACCCAGTCGTGCACGTAGACATAGTCGCCAACCTGGAGATGATGGCTAGATGTCATGTAGGCGATCAACTGCCTCCTGGTCAGCTATCCCAAGTCGCTGTTGGTGTTGCCATGTTCAGTCCACTGTGCTTGCCATTGTTGTGGTGGAACGTCCCAGGAGGTCGTCAATGGGTAGCTGGGCTCCTGCCCAAACAGAAGGAAGGTGTTAACCAGAACAAAGTTATACAGTCAATCCAAATTTCAAGATATTGCTGGGACATAAGAAATGGGACACATCTTTTGTGACAGTATGTAAATCTGTTTTGACCTAAAGTCAATACGACATAAGCCCGGTCTCATACTGATTCTTATAAGTGCTGATGTGTCAGGTCTATATCTATATTACTGATCAAATAATATTCATAGGCTAGCATAGGTTATTTCATGCACTGTGTCTCTTGATGTCTTTACAAAGTGAAGGTTTGGTGTATCTGGTCTACGTATTGTGTTCTTTCTCCCTCCTGGCCCTTACACGCATACATACACAATTATGAGCGAGCCACCATCCATTGCAAAGGTTGTTTCCCTTCTCACTTCTTGTGTACACATGTGTATACACACGAGAGAGAAGGGGAGAGAGAGAGAGAGAGAGAGAGAGAGAGAGAGAGAGAGAGAGAGAGAGAGAGAGAGAGAGAGATGCAAAGACAGTGGAAATTCTGGAGTTCAGACAACAGAGCCCATAAAATTGAAAAGGTCCAATTTGTATACTACTGACGGAAATCTGTTCATATTTCTCTGATTGGAAATGCTATCCTTAGCAGGTTTGGAGGGGTGCCTACCTTCCTGTGGATGAGAAGAAGTGCGCGTCTTTCTACATGCGCGGGACAGGACTTGGATGGCGGACATTGTGTATGTGACGACAGCGGTGGAGAAAGAACAGGTTCTTGGTCGTTATCTATCGCCTCTAAAATTAGACATAGAGTCCAGCTTCCTAGATGATGAATACTGTTGTCATCCATCGCCTCTTCAGACATGGAGTCCAGTTTCCTTGATGATGAATACTGTTGTCATCCATCGCCTCTTTAGACATGGAGTCCAGCTTCCTTGATGAATACTGTTGCCTGCAGATTCCTTCAGATCTCCACAGAGTGTCTCCTTCAAGGTGGTTGGCCACGGTCATGTCTGCACTCGTGGCTCACCTCATGGAAAAGGTTCACTTCCAGGTGTCACGGAGAACAGTGGGCCACCAGGTGGATGCCCGTCGAGGCTCTGACCCTTTGTTGTCGCTCAGATCTGGTTCCTGTTTCTGTTGTAAACGAAAAAAGACAAGTTATCTAACTATAGCGTAGGGCTGGAGAGATGGTGGGTCAGTAAACTCAGCAACGAACCGCTTATTTCATCTGTTGGAGCAATGCAACCGTCCATTGGGAAAAAAAGGGTAGGGGAGGGGGGGGGGGATGAGACAGATGGAGGAAGGGGATGTGTGGGGGGGGGAGGGGGGGTATTTAACTGCTCCTTCTCCCCACTTGGGTACATTGTCATTAAAAGAGGAAAAATAAAAGATGATCAGCTACACAGCAAAAGATAGCAAATGTCAGCGTCTGCAACATTAACTTGACATACAGTTTGTAAAATGGTTGGTTGCTTCGTTGGTTAGTATACTAGGTAGCTTATCATATTAGCTGGCTGGTCGATTGGTCAGTCTTTCAGTTTACTGGTCGATTCATCAATCAATCATATCCAAGAAACGTGGATAGACCAAAGCACAGCAGGGGTGCTTTGTTTTTCACACAAAATGAATTTTCACGCAAAATGAATGCAAATGGCAAACTCATTATCAGAACGACTGGGTGATGAGAGAGAGAGAGAGAGAGAGAGAGAGAGAGAGAGAGAGAGAGAGAGAGAGAGAGAGAGAGATGATGATGACGATGATGATCATCATCTTTATTTCCAAGGGTAACAGATAAACATATGCTTTTTTCATCCGGCCCTTGCCCCGTTAAGGGACTAAGTATGACTAGCGACTAAGACTTGCAAAACTCTTAACACACATATCTTCACCATATTAAAAAGTTCATCCATTAACATTTACGGCGTAGATGACTTTAAAGGGCAAAAAGAAACGATTGAAACAACAAACAAGAATAAAGAAATTGATTACAAAGAAGAAAAGAATCATCACGCACAGATATGGAATAAATGATCCTCCTATCGAAGGGAGAGAGAGAGAGAGAGAGAGAGAGAGAGAGAGAGAGAGAGGAGAGAGAGAGAGAGAGAGATTATAATTCTATTTTTCTATCCAAAATATCACATGCTAAACATTACTATAAATTTGAATAAAGAGCAATACATCAATATGATCAACAGTAATCCGGACACACATTTATCACCTTGCAGTTACAGTGCTCCAAGACATCAAAAGTATTAAGACATCAATCAGTGACAATGCACCAATACAACAAGCGACCACACCAGTCATTCATCATGATATAATTACAATCATTAATAAAACACATAGTAACCATATCTCTCATTTATCATTATCTGGTTTTAAAAACATCAGTGGAAAGGAAACGGCGTATCAGTTTAATATGCAGTAAAACAGAGGGTGTGCCCTGGTATATGTATTTTGCCCCTAATAGCAATGGTCTGCTGTAAAATGTGTAATTAGTTTTTCCCTGAAGGATTCTGTAATTTGAGTACATCGGAAATGTAGTGGAAGTGAATTCCAAACCACACTACCTGAGTAAGATAAGCTTGATTTAAACAGATCTATTCTAGGTGTTGGAACCTGGAATTTGGTTGAATCCCTAGGGTTTATGCTAAATTTGGACTGAAGAGTAAACCCGATGCAATTTTTTTGCATTAGCAGACATTTGTTGACAGCAAACATTTCTTTTAACGGAAGAGCCCCCGCTTTAGTATAATCCCCTTCACTAAGACTAGATGATTTTAATATGACTGCTTTAAGCGCTCTTTTGTAGACACTCGTAAGAGGTTTCATGGCAATAGCACTAGCAGAATCAGTGTTGAACAATAATTGATTGAAGAGAGAACATGTACGTGTAGGAACAATTTCCTGGCATGAAGGTTTAAGAAATGCTTAATCCTGCACAGCTGATATGTTTGTCTGGATACTGATTTACATAAACTGCGAAGGTGATAAGACCAAGAAAGATTATTATCAATATATACACCTAGAACTCGATGGCTATCCACCACTTCAATTTCCTGATTATTGATAAAAACAGATGGAGGCTGTGTGGTTGTTTTGTCATCTCTGCCTCGTTGTTATCAGCATTAGTTTTGTTTTGTTTGGATTCAGTGACGTGATTTACATTGCACCAATTACTTAAGATATCGGCATTCTGTAATGAAGTGAAAACAGCTTCCAAGCTGGAGCTACTTGTATGGACAGTGGTATCATCACAAAAGAGTTCACATGAATCCTCAATATGAAGAGGGAGATCATTTATATAAACTGAGAACAGCAACGGACCTAACACAGAACCCTGGGGTACGCCATGTTGGATAGGTAGCTTCCCTGATAAATTATTGACACAAACGATTTGTTGACGGTCTTCTAGGAATGACGTTATAAGTTGGAAGGTATTTCCTGTTATACCATATGAGAGAGAGAGAGAGAGAGAGAGAGAGAGAGAGAGAGAGAGAGAGAGAGATGCGGATGCGGATAATTTATTCAAAAAGGCCATAGCCCCTCTTGAAGGGGGTGGTATATACATGCAATGCATGAATTCAAGAATCATACACGTAATGCAACTAAAAGGAGAACAAAATCATATGAATACAAGAAATCGAACATTCAACGCAAAGGAAAGGAGAAAGATATCAATCACGCACAACAAATGGAGCGGATTTTGAACGCCTTATACAAATAGATGGCAAATTGTCTTATAACATCTTCACGAGCAGAAGTGACCAGTAAGATAAGCCTAAATGCAGAAGGGTGTCTATGATATTTTGAGGGGGTAAACTGGGTTCTAAGTGTTTCCAAGGCGGGACAGCAAAACACAAAATGAACCTCGTTTTCACGAGCCTTTTTACACAGAGGACACACAAGTTCAATCTCCGTACACTCTTTACGATAACGATATCGATGAACGTTAATATCAGACAATCCAAATCTAAATCTAGTCATTATGTACTTTAAATGGCAGTCCATTTGTATAGATAAGTAGGTTGGGATACTATGTAGTGGGTTGAAGTGTCTATAAATCAAATCTACTATTATCTTGAATGTGAGCATTCCAGTCTTGCCATCTACAATCTATAAGCCTGGTACGAAGCATTTTCAAAAATGCAGTCTTGTTTCCGACACACTGGTTAACCCACGCATATCCCAGTCCTAATTCATATAATTTCATTTTGACTTTTGTCGCCCAGTTCACCTTGCCCCTCATATCTAAACCAAATAACATCTTATAGGCTTTCTTCGGTAATCTTGCATCTTCCATTTCAAGTAACTTTAACCAATAAACTATACATCTTATAACAGAATTTAAATAAATTGGATATCTACTTGTTTCGCCATAAATCAAATCGTTTGGTGTCTGCACCGACACACCTAGAAATTTTTTCAGGGCAAATAAATGGACTTTTTCACAGTGTAGCGCAGCATTTTCTAAGCCCCATATTTCAGCACCGTACTGTGCAACAGGTTGGATTTGGGAATCAAACAGTTTGATGAATACATGAAAAGATTTATTTCCTAACCTACATAATCTTTGCATAATACACAACAAAGCATGTTTAGCTCTGCTCGAAAGATCTTTACAAGCGGCAGAAAAAACTTAACCGTGTTGAAAAATATATTCCGAGGTATTTATAGATGTTAACCACTGGCATCCGGATTCCATCGTAAGTCCACTGTTCTCGAACACCTAAATATCCACCCTTTCTGAACACGATTATATTACTTTTCAACATGTTTACCCGTAACTGAAGTGAAGTAGCAGAGCGATTTAGACTATTTAATTGCGTTTGAAGGCCAATCACTGTTTCAGAGATCAGAACTACATCATCTGCCAAAAGAAGGATAAACAACTGTAGAATTTCTGTTGTAAACTGTGCACCATGCCTCCCATTATTGACAACTTCAGAAGTTAATTCATTGATAAACAGAGAAAATAGTATTGGGCTGCACACATCTCCTTGTTTTACTCCGCTAGTACATTGGATATAATCTGTTAATTTCCCTCCACATCTGGCTTTGGCCTTCACACTATTATACATGCTCATTATGCATCTGAACAATTTCCCTCGGACCGCGTTTTTTAGTAGAACAGGCCATAAAATACTTCTGTTTATAGAATCAAAGGCTTTCTCAAAATCAATGAAAGCAACATATAATTTGCGATCTAAAGAAAACTGCTTTTGAACAAAGGCCATTAGAGTAAACATGTGATCTACTGTGGAATAATTACGTTTAAAACCAGCCTGATATTCACCTGTAAGATTGTTTTCTTCCACCCATTCCTGCAGTCGACGATTTATAATAGTACTGTATATCTTACTAGTTACATCACAAAGAGAAATACCTCGATAGTTGTCAGGATTGTTTACGCTACCCTTTTTATAGATGGGAAGAACAGTTGATTCGGTCCACTGCTCTGGGTAAATGCCACTGTCAAAAAGTGAATTCATAAATCTAACAAGAAAATCCAAAATGATTTCCGATTTACAACTAACTTTTAAAAACTCACCAATAATACCGTCCGGCCCAGCAGCCTTACGATTTTTAATTTTCCGAATCGCAAACATCACTTCGTCTATGGAGATTGGACGGTTTAAATTACTTTCTTCCTCTACATCATCTTCGCATTGAAGTGCGTCATCGGTATTAACATCTCTTGTTAAGAGTGCTTTGAAGTGGTCGTACCAAGTATCAATACTAATCGTATTTAGAGGTTTTCTTTTTACGGATATTTTATGCACTGCGTTCCAGAACTGTTTCTGACTTTTCATAGATGCCAGTAGTTCATTTAACAAGGCATCGTTAAATTCCTTTTCCTTCCTCTTTAGTAAATGCTTGTATTCACGCCTTGCACAACGATAACAGTTACGATCATCATCCTTTAGCGTACGTTTAAAGTTGCTTAGTAAATTTCGTACTTTCTTTTTATGAACTTAGCATTCCATATCGAACCAGACTTTATCTTTATATTGTTTCTCACTGTGTATTCGTATCTTCATACATTCTGCAGCTTCCTTAATACATTCATTAAAAATCCTTAAAGCAGCATTAATGTCAGTTTCAATTAGGCTAATGGCGTAAACCATTTTCCTCTCAAATTCTGATTTAGATATATTGTTATAATAAACATCAGCAACATCTTTCCACACATACTTCTCTACAACCATGTCATTAACGTTTGACGCATTGTCTTCCATGTCGTTCGAACAGTTTATATGAAAAGACACAGGCATGTGATCAGATTCAATTCTCTCGCATACGCTTAACTCACAGCAATCACATAATAAAGAAAACAGAATACAAGACATCATAAAGTAGTCAACCACACTACACCCGCTGTCTGACACGAACGTGTAGTGACCTTGACGGTCACCATGACACATTCCGTTGAAAACACATAAATCCATTGTAGTGCACAGATTAATTAACAATTTACCATAGTTATTAACTGATAGGTCTTGTGAGCATCTGCCTTCGTTTAAAGAATGACTAGTGTACTGAAAATCAACGAATCCATTGCTGTTACATCCCTCACAGTGATGAGACACATTCGAAATCCTGCTGTTAAGGTCACCACATACAAATAAATGAATATCACCATAAATCAACAAGCAATCAGTTTATTCTTCTAATAATACAATGCCGTTTTCACAATCAAAATGTGCATAATATGGAGAACCCTCAGGATGAACGTAACAATATACAAACAGCACATCTTTGTCAGTGTTGAATATTACTTTGTTTAAAACAAACGCACCAAAATTGTGAGATTTAATGTCTACTTGTTTAACATAGGGTACCAATTCATTTTTAATCAAACATATTAAGCCGCCTGAGTGCCTTCCCTGTTTAGTGAAATTTACTGCTGGAATACAGATATTTGTATAGTCAGAAAAATAGAAGAAACAAATTCTTCAACAAAAGTTTCAACAAAACTAAAATCAAACGATTTGACAAACAAGATGAAATCATTGTCTGTTAATTTAGAAATCAATCCATTTATATTCCAATGTAAAAAAGAAAAATGTTTTGGTCTTTCATTAACAGTATTAATTACATCATCATCATCATCCTTATTACTACTAAACATCGGGTGCCTGTCACACATTACATCTTCCGACACAACTATGTCACGTTCCAGTTTATCCTGTGCATTTACAGCATGAAGCACATCACCACACGGACTGTTCTCTACAATTGCTTGGGGAATCACGTCTTCAAATTCACGTGCAGTGTTCACAGGGATTCCGCTGGACAGCAACACCGGTGTTCCGTTAAAATGTGCACCCTCGTGAAAATAAACGTCACAGTACGGATGGTATTTGGGCTGGCCGTTTCCCTATTTTAACTCTATGAGACTGTCGTCACTATCGATGGAATATCTGTTCCCATCGATCAACAAGTAGATGAACACCAGGGAAGCTCTCTTGCCATCTTGTCTCGCCTTTTTCATGTGCGGAGTCAGTCTTTTTCGAATGTCCCTTACACGTCTCGAGAAGTCCTCACCAATGAAAATGTTCGTGCCTTGTAATTTCCGTTTTGAATGTAGGATCTTCAGTTTCTGTTTATAAAATACACAACGAGCGATGACAGGAGAATCCGCTCTGCCATGAAGACGATGGACCCTGTCGAATTCAAAGTCATCCGTCAGTCCCAGCTTGTCCGTGCACAGATCGCGGAGCACGCCCTCACAGTCAGCACTCGTCTCATTTTCTCTCTTGGGCAGACCATAGAAAAGCAAGTTGTTTCGTTTAGAACGTCCCTCTAGATCGTCAAGTCCGTTTTCGTAATCATTCATTTTCGAAACTAACTCACTGTTGCTCTTTTGAAGATTCAGATTTTTGGTTCGAAGATCGGTGACTTCCTCCTTTAGACTCCTCACCTCACCTTGAAGGGACGCACAGTCCGCTCGCAGATCGTGAACTTCCTGCTTTACTTCTTCCAGTTTGGCGTTCATCTGTTCACTCACGGTCTGCAAGTTCTTCAAGGTCTCCATAATGTCGCTGTTGGTCGGCTCCGTGTCTGGCATAGTGGCTGAACTACCCAGCCGTAACTGTCTTCCCTTGTTGGGGTTAGTGTTGGGTCCTGGGTTGCTTTCGATGTCACCACATCGCAATAAAAGGCTGCCCCAAAACAGGTAGCAGAGCAGCAAACCAAAGGTAACACCGTCCACACGACGACACAGCGTAAAAATGGCGACCCTCGCGGAAAGTTTTTCTTGGCCCGTTTCAGCATAAAGCCCACGTATATTGGCAAGAAACGGCCACACACAGTCCTGATTTGTACAGCAGTTGAAGGCATGGTAATTAATGTCTGTGACAATCATCAGTGCACACAGTAGACTTAATCCGTAGGAAAACACTCTTACAAGTCAGAGGTCACACAACACGTCTTCTCGTTAACGCAGCACACCGCACACCCCCCCGAGAGAGAGAGAGAGGAGAGAGAGAGAGAGAGAGAGAGAGAGAGAGAGAGAGACAGAGAGAGAGAGAGAGAGAGAGAGAGAGAGAGAGAGAGAGAGACTGTGGCCGGGGCTCCAGGACTGACTGGTAAGGCAGAGTGCGTGTGTGTGAATGTGCAAGTGCTTAAAAGTGTATAAACGAAATGTTCCAAAGTGTAGGGAAAACACTTTAATTAGAAAGTCCTGCACATAAACCCTATAAGAAGAATCCTTCCCAGTACAGACATGAGCTTTGTTTAAAAGCAAGGGAGTGCTGGGGGGGGGGGGGGGGGGGGGGGAGGGGGGAGGGGGGCGGCCAGAAATCTTTCCCTGTTTCTTTCCAATCAATCACACCAAGTGCGGTGAGCGAGCGCGCGCGCGCGCACGCACGCACGCACGCACACACACACACACACACACAGAGACAGACAGAGAGACAGGGAGAGAGAGAGAGAGAGGGAGAGAGAGAGGAAGTGGTGGTGGAGGTAGAGTGTGAAGAGGGAGGAACAGAGAGACAGATGTCATCAGAGACAGACAGAGAGAGGGTGGTGGGGAAGGTGGAGTGTGAAGACAGTGAGAGAGAGGGAGACAGAGGTCATTTCAAAGAGAGCGAGAGCCAAAGACCGTGGGGGTAGTGAGAGAGAGAGAGAGAGAGAGAGAGAGAGAGAGAGAGAGAGAGAGAGAGAGAGAGACCGTCTAAATTACACCTTTTCATTAGATGCAATTGACGTTGTAGAAATACATTATAGACCAGTTTAGGGGTCCCCAAACCCACCACCAAATGGTCAGAGCGCTTGCCTGCAGAGCTCACGGTGGTGAGTTTGAACCAAACGTGGGGTTCCAGTTTTTCAAGCTTGAAAACCCTCTGTCCACCAAGCAGTCAATGAAAACCCTCTGTCCACCCAGCAGTCAATGAAAACCCTCTGTCCACCCAGCAGTCAGTGAAAACCCTCTGTCCACCCAGCAGTCAATGAAAACCCTCTGCCCACCCAGCAGTCAGTGAAAACCCTCTGTCCACCCAGCAATGAAAACCCTGTCCACCCAGCAGTCAATGAAAACCCTCTATCCACCCCTCTGTCCACCCAGCAGTCAATGAAAACCCTCTGTCCACCCAGCAGTCAATGAAAACCCTCTGTCCACCCAGCAATGAAAACCCTGTCCACCCAGCAGTCAATGAAAACCCTCTGTCCACCAAGCAGTCAATGAAAACCCTCTGTCCACCCAGCAGTCAATGAAAACCCTCTGTCCACCCTGCTCTCAGTGAAAACCCTCTGTCCACCCAGCAGTCAATGAAAACCTTCTGTCCACCCAGCAGTCAGTGAAAACCCTCTGTCCACCCAGCAGTCAATGGACACCTGATTCTGTTCAGGGAGGGTTAAAGGGGGCAGAAAGAGAAGGTGGGCTTCGCCTTCCATCATGCCAGCCCTAGACAGGGTGACCTCTGACAGGTCAAAGCCTTTACGGCCAGAAGGCTATGCGAATGTTAACTTTACTTTTCAAGAAAACCCCGCTTTGAAAACCCCCCCACAAAACCCCCCTCTGAAAGCGCTTCTTTCCGAGAATGTGAAACCCATGCTCATCTTCGATGGAAACAAAACAAGGAGTGAACTCCTGTCTGAAGGTGAGCGAGGGGCCGGAATAGCTCAGTTGGTAGAGCGCCCGACTCGTAATCTTGGGGTTGCGGGTTCGAATCTCCACCGGGCTGTTTCGGTACAGGGGGATTTTTCCCTCGGAGTTAGCATTGGTTCGGACTCCATTCCCCATACAGTCCTTCGAATGAAATTATAAACCGAGGTTCCGTGTGTGAACGCACGCATAACATCTTGCACACACGTAAAATCCAATCATATATCACACATAGCATGCACCTTCCCCAAAGTTGGAGTATGGCTGCCTTAATGGTGGGATAAAAAAATGGTCATACACCCAAAAGTGTCAGAATAATCAACATGATTGTGGACACTAAAAGAAAGAAGGCAAGAGCTTTGAGGTTGACCCGGCTTCCCTTGACAATTGCCATGCACAATGACAGTATCTTGAATTAGTATTTGAAGGTTTGGGGAGTGGTGACATGAAGGGGCTCGCCAGGGAGAGGTGGGGAGGAGGAGGGGGGGGGCTGAAAAAGAAATCGTAGAAAGGGGAGTGGGGGGGGGGGGGTAAGGGGGGAGAAAGAAGAGGAAAATATCCAGCGAAAAAAGCAAAAACTTTTTTTTTTCTTAAAATCTTACCTCCAAAAAAGGCTTGGATTTGATCGAATCTAGGCCAAGGTGTAGTCTATCAGGACGGCCACATCTTCTTTCGGGTTGCACTGCTTTGCTGTGGCGATTCACGCAGAGCTCTGTTCTTCCATCCCATCAACATGACCCAGGGCAGTTTTCTTTTTCTAAAGGCTTAGGTCACTCCACAGTGTTTGTAGGTGAAGCTGGCATTATTCAAAGAAGCAGCACAAAGTTTAGAACTACAAGTCTTAATGCATTTCTTTTGCACCTTTCCGGTTTAGCGGCACGTAGAGCATTAGTTCAGTTCTCGTTTGCGATGGCGGGCATCGTCACGTGTTTACACGCGGCGCCGTTCATTGGTGGAGGATGCGAAATCTTTAAACATGTTGTGAGATGAGATCACGCGCGGAGTAGCTTCGACACCTTCAGGAAACACGTGAATCACTGTCTGGGTCTCTTCCCTTTGCAAAACGTCCCTTAGAGTTGTCAGGGTCTGTGGAGGAGCGCTAGAGGGGGAAGGGGGTGGGGTGAGAGGGAGGTTGTGGGAAAGGCTTGAGGAAGGTTGGGGGAGGGGAGGTTGGGGGGAGGTAGGGTGGACGTTTGGGGGAGGTTGGCGGATAAGTTGGGAGGAGGTTGGGGGGGGGGGGGGTAGTTGGGGGAGGTCAGGGGAAGGTGGTGGGAGGGTAAGTTGGGGGAGGTTGGAGTGGGTAAGTTGGGGGAGGTTAGGGGGGGGGGAGTTGGGGGGTAAGTTTGAGGGGGGGGCTTCGGTGGAAGGTGGGGGATGTTAAGTTTGGGAAGGTTAGGAGAGGTTAAGTTGGGGGAAGGTTGGGGGGTAAGTTGGGTGAGGTTGGGGGAGTAAGTTGGGGGGAGGTTGGAGGAGGGGGAAGACGGCTGTGACGGGACCTACCTGACTGTCGTTTAGGGAACATTTAGTCCAGGTCTCACTTTCCTTTTGCTCTGCAGTTGGCAGAGAATAAATTAATCAAAACCTCTCTCTCTCTCTCTCTCTCTCTCTCTCTCTCTCTCTCTCTCTCTTCTGTGCATAGGTGTGCATCAGATGGAGGGGTTGGAGGATATTGGTAAGGGTGGTGATGTGGTTATGGCAACAGACAGGCAGAGAGAGAGAGAGAGAGAGAGAGAGAGAGAGAGAGAGAGAGAGAGAGAGAGTGTATGTGTATGTGAGGTGGGAGGGGGAGGTAATGCCTACAATCTGAACTGGCGATCAACCATGTAACAATTGTGATTTGCTTTGTCCTGAGCGTCTTGTGCTGGTCACTTCAAGTTCTTTTGGTGTTAATTACTAATGAAGTCTGAAGTCGATCTTTCATTTGTCCCGCCTTTGTGTATTCGGCTTTAATGCTCGCATGAACTGGATTGTATACGATTGGTGTTGTTCCATTGAATGCCACAAGAAAATAAGAAAGAAAGAGACAGATAGAAAGAAAGAAACAAACAAACAAGTAAAGAACAAAAAATTAAAAGAGAAACAAAATACAGTATGTTTAAGGATTGAAAGTGTGAATGAACAAATTACTAACTGAATGAAGAAATGCACAAAGAAAGTGAAAATAACAGTTTTAAGCAGAAATATTTGAATACGCAAAAATAACTGATCAGTAACCAGTGTAATAAATAAAACTGTTCTCTCTCTCTCTCTCTCTCTCTCTCTCTCTCTCTCTCTCTCTCTCTCTCTCTCTCTCTCTCTCTCTCTTGGGGGGAGGTTGGAGGAGGGGGAAGACGGCTGTCACAGAGACTGCCAGTGACACTGACCCCACTACCCCAGAGATAACAACTACCAGTGACACTGATCCCACTACCCCAGAGATAACAATTACTAATGACACTGACCCCACTACCCCAGAGATAACAGCTGCCAGTGACACTGACCCCACTACCCCAGAGATAACAACCACCAGTGACACTGACCCCACTACCCCAGAGATAACAACCACCAGTGACACTGACCCCACTACCCCAGAGACAACAGCTGCCAGTGACACTGACCCCACTACCCCAGAGATAACAACCACCAATGACACTGACCCCACTACCCCAGAGATTAGAACAACCACTAGTGACACTGACCCCACTACCCCAGAGATAAGCACCAGTGACACTGATCTCACTACCCCAGAGATAAGAACAATTACCAGTGACATTGACCACACTACCTCAGAGATCAGAACAACTACTGGTCAGACTGACACAACCACCACAGAGGGGACCACTTCTACTGACAACACAGACCCCACCGCCACCAATGACAGTACAAGCACAGAAGCTAAGAATTGCATCCAGTGCTCTCTTTCTTTCACTGCATCTGTCTGTATATCTTGCATCAAAAGCCTTGATGCAGATATTAAAACTCAGATTGACAACAAACTGAGGATTTTAAAACAGACGATGCAGGAGAAAATTGACAGTCTGCAAGATGAGTGCAACACACTACGCAATCAGCTGAAAGAACAAACGAAGCTGATTGACAGTGTGTCTGACCGTCAAAAGCACCTCTTGAAATCAGCACGTGACTGTCAGCACCATACCACGTCCACTGTAAAGTCATCAAAAAAGTCAACGCAGCCAGAACTAAAACAACGGGAACAATCTAGCGACGTGTGTACTAAGCATAGTGGTGTTACGGCTGACAAAGAACAGACTGTCACTCACGCTGTGACCGACTCAGTCACTGTCACCAACAACAAACCAGCCTTTGACAGACAGCAGACTGACTCCACCCCTGTCATAGGTAATACCACAGCAGTCTCTGACCGACAGCTCAATCAAACCACCCCAAAATTCAGGATCCGTCTTCCCCCGAAAGGCAAACTTGTCAACTTCATTGTGGGGGATTCTAACCTTCAGTATATTGACCGACAGAGACTGGACAGGACGGGGCTCACCCATGTACGCACAATGCCTGGGGCGAAGGTGACTGACGTCACTGCTGCCCTCAGAGATTGTGCAGTACGAGAGGATGTGCAGGGTGGCATTGCATGTGGGGGGAAACGACCTTCACAAACACTACTCTGTAGACACGCTACAGCAGGACTTTGGTCAGCTTCTGGGACAGGTGAAAAGAGTTTTTCCTGCTGCCAAAATTGCTGTCTCTGCCCTACTTCCTAGAAAACCTATTCCTTTGAAATTCATTAATTTGATGAATAGGGAACTGCATGTCCTATGTGCAGAAACAAGTGCATGTTTTTTGTTTGAAACAAATTTCGTTGATCAAAATCTTAGGATCGTTCAAAGCTATTTCACATCGGATGGTATTCACCTGTCTGCCAGTGGCTTGTCGCTCTGGTTACGGCAAATCATTCAGTTTCTGGCACTCCGTGTGAACCGGCCTCCACGGAATACGGGTAATGGGGCACACCCAGAGCTATGTCAGGAACAGTCCATTGCAACAAACCGTAACAGATCACAGTCTTCAAAATTAAAAGAAAACCAAGACAAGCAGCCTGTCCCTACTGAGTGCCGTCGGAGTGTGCAGCCCATGTTCCCCCAGTCAGTAGGAAATCGTCCTGATTCCTATCCTACAAATTTACCCCCAGAGACAGTCCAACGTAGTTCAAACAATCACTTGGACAGTGCTCCTGAAAGTGTCCACCAGAAATCCAGTTGTTCTTCTAATGAAACCTTTTCCCACCATGCAATGCCACCCATGCCGTACTTTAACAGACCCCCCATTACATCAATGCCGATGTTTCCCCCCATGTGGCCTTTCCCCCCTTCCCTCCTCTGCCTTTCAATCCTTGGACACAAATGCACCCTTATCTTCCCTCTCCCCCTGCTTAACAGAAATTCCGGTATCTGGAATTCAGATACCAGCTTGCTGTCTCGCCTTCCAAGTGCAGGCCCTCATCCTTGCCTACCCTTCCCCCCGCCCAAATTTACCCATCCCTGCCTCTCAGCTCCACCCCCCCCCCCCTCACCCCCAGCCGTGTCTTCTTTCCCTCCTGCTTGCTCCGTCTCACCTTCACCTTCCCACCACGCACTGACTCCTCCTCCCTACCCCCCTCCCCCAACCCTGTGAGTCTTGCCCCCCCCCCCACCCCCACCGGGTATTGCTTAGTTACTGTGGATGACTGTACTATTGTGACCCGGACAGCTTGAAAGCGACATTTGTCTTGGTTGGTCATACTTTCCTGAATATTGTTATCATACACATACTTGAATTGTCCTTTGGACTGAACTTCATTGCCCTGCTTTTTGGATTTTGTGTGTTCTTGGATATTTTATGATTGCTGATTTTATATTTTAATTGTTATTGTAACAGTATATCTATTTTGTTTTATTGCTCAGGACTTTGCTCTAGAATTAATGCAATGGACCATTGTAATGTAATTAATACTGATACTGGATTACGCATTGGTCACCTAAATGTTTATCATCTGCCAAATAAGATTCATGATGTCTGTTTTCTTCTAAACGAATCCCCTTCTATTCATCTGCTTGGTCTTAGTGAAACTCGCCTTGACTCCCGTTTCACTGATACAGCTTTATCCATAACTAACTATAACTTTGTCCGACGCGATGCACATCACTCTGGTGAAACAGGACTTGGAATATATATTCATCAAAGCATCGCTCACTGTACAAAAAGGCGGCGTGACCTTGAGCCTGATAATGTTGAATGCATGTGGCTGCAGGTAAAACCCTCCAACTCAGCCCCTCTTCTAGTTGGATATGTGTACAGGAATCCCGCTGCCACTTTCCTTTGGTATGACAACTTTGTACACATGATGGATGATGTATATAAGAGCTATCCAAATGTCATTC
The DNA here is from genome assembly GCA_033310375.1 of Conus canariensis. Classification (NCBI taxonomy): domain Eukaryota; kingdom Metazoa; phylum Mollusca; class Gastropoda; order Neogastropoda; family Conidae; genus Conus; species Conus canariensis. Next base: position 1,785 of record JAMYXO010002752.1, on the reverse strand, counting down.
TTCTCGGTGATTTTAACATTGATCTGTTAAAACGGCAGCCTGCCTGGGATGCGACCACCACACTTTTTGGCTTGCATCAGCTTATTCATAGTCCAACTAGAATCGCAAAGACATCGTCTACATTGCTGGATCATATCTACACGAACAACAAAGCCATGGTATCCAATATAACAGTGGGCAACAAAAGCATAAGCGACCACTGTCTCATTTTGTGCACTTGGTCTTGTAAACTTCCAAAGCAACAGAATAAGGGCCACACAACCATTCAATATCGCTGCTTCAAAAATTTCAGTAAGGATGAATTTTTCCTCGACTTAAGCTTAGCTCCTTTCTACAGTGTACTCAATTACACAGATCCAAATGAAGCGTATAATACCTGGTATAATATCTTTCTCTCAATCGTTGATAAACATGCCCCACTTAGAAGAAAAAGGGTAAAACACAGAGTACTTCCCAGCTGGCTGACAAAAGACATTATTATAGAAATGGCACTAAGGGATGCACTTAAAACCGCCAAAAAAGTAGATGAATATAAAAAGCAGAGAAACAGAGTATCAGATCTGGTTAGAAAATCAAAATCTGAGCATTTTAGGAAGCTGATAAACGCAAACAGGGATACAGCATCATTATGGCGTGCTGTTAATGAAATAACTGACAAGTCGAGAAAGAAATCAGATAATACTGCGACTATGTGGTCTGCTAACACTTTCAACAATCATTTCCTTCAGGCAACTGAATCAGTACAAACGGCTGCCAGTGTCACATTCTTTAATCGATATGAGACTCCAGCTGTTCTCCTATCGTTTTGTCAAGAACGATTAAATACTAGAGATTCATTTAGCATCCCCTTGCTTGCTATTAATGAAGTTGGTTCCTTAATTTCAAAACTTAAAAATAAAAAAGCAATGGGTCCAGATAACTTAAATGCTTCTATACTCAAGCTTGCTCTACCTTACATTGTTGATACCCTTACGTATGTTTATAATTTGTGTATTGATCAGAATGTCTTCCCATGTGGTCTAAAGGCAGCAAAAGTCATTCCCATACCCAAATCAAGAGATCTCACTGATTTAAACAATTTTAGACCAATATCTCTTTTATCTGTTGTATCGAAACCTCTTGAGATGCATGTTCACAAACACCTAACTAAACATATGGAACATCACAAACTGTTCCACCCATTTCAGTCAGGCTTTCGTCGAAATCACTCATGCCACACGGCCTTAACACGCCTCTGTGATACATGGCTATCAGCCATCAACGAAAGAAAACTCACTGGAACTGTTTTCCTCGATTTTAAGAAAGCGTTTGATCTTGTAGACCACAACATATTATTAAAAAAAAATGACTGCATATGTTCAAAATCCGGCAGTAGTCACCTTCTTTCAGTCATATCTTGAAAACAGGACACAGCGTGTTTACTTAAACGGTACTTATTCCTCTGAAGGAATAGTGAGCTGTGGCGTTCCACAAGGCTCTGTCCTTGGACCTCTTCTCTTCTGTATTTTTATAAATGACCTACCGATGCACATATCTCACAATGATGTCATCTGTGATCTGTTCGCTGATGATAGTTCTCTTCACTGTAGTGATACAAACATCATGTGTGTACAAATATCGTTACAACAAAGTATAACTGATGTCTTAGAATGGTGCAACCAAAACCGAATGGTGCTTAATCCGCACAAAACAAAATGTATGGTCCTAGCATCAAGACAGAAACATCAACGACAGCATCTTATGTTGAGCCTAAAAATGAGTGAAACCTTGATCGAGCAGGTTACC
>JAMYXO010002751.1:0-22524 GCA_033310375.1 Conus canariensis | reverse complement strand
GAAAATCAAAAAACTATTTTGTGTTTGCTTGTGATCGTTTGCCCCGTTCTTGGGCGGTTCGCTAACATTTATTTAGATTTTTTGAGGTGGTAGTTTGTGTACTCGAAGAGCACGGTTGTATTTTTCCCAGCAAACCTTTGCCCCATTGACCCACTTGAAAGAAGCAGATGATTGACTTTCAGGAGACCAGTTCCCCTTTTCAGTTTGCAAAGCCCCAAAGAAAAGAGCAGATTGTATGGAAGCTTCCCTAGTCTGACAAAGATGTCTTGGAAGAGATTGTTCTGCACACCAAGTTGTATGCTTTCCTTCCTACTGCTAAGTCAAATGTAACTAATGTTAACCTTGCCCCACTTGCTTTGCTGCTCCCTGTGACACTTTGAGGACATGCTGGACTTTTGGAATTTTCTGTGATGGGGTGGGGGATGGGTGGATGTAGTCAACAGTAGACTGCATCCTTTCTATCCCTTCTTCCCCTGTGAGAGACACCATCCTCCCCCCCAGGCCCAGTTGATTTCCTTTGGCCTAAAATTCTGGAGAAACCCCCCAAAAGTCAACAACTTTAGCTTTGTAGACTGCCTCTGGGTTTGAGAAATGAGTGTCGACAACATTCAAGTGGGTTCTGCCTTTTCTTTTGCAAAGCAGGGGGGTTTACGTGTTTCTTGGTTCAGACTACATGGAGCATTGGTGGTTTTGAGGAGCAGGAGATAGTTCTGTTTGAGAAGGAACTGTTTTCATGACTGTGTCTCCTGTCACATCTTGAATAACTAGCCATGAGTGGAGTGGGTGGTGTCAGCTCTAAAAAGGGTTTTTCGTTCAGGTCAAAGTTACCCCAGCAGAAATGAATCACTTTTTTTCTTTTCCCAAAAACTCACCGTTTGAAGGCAGAAGACTAGCACACTGATGTACAGAGTTGGCCATAGCAGTCTCAAGTCCTACAATTGTTTTGATCCAGCAACGTGCTCAAAATGATTCAAGAGACTTAGAACTTCAGAGCTACCGTAACATGTCTGAGAGACATTCCAAGTAGAAGATTTTTGGGGCTTTTTCCACTTTCCCCCTGTCAAAGAGTATGTCCTGGCCGATGGAGGATGTTTAATCTGGTGGTTTTTTTTTTGCTCCACAGTACTACTTTTTCCAGACAGCAGGTTTTGGAGAAAATCTGTGAGATTAGCTGGAGGATGGACAGCATCAGACTGAAGGTACTCTGTAGATGGAGGCCATGGCATGTCAGGTGCAGCTCTAAAAGCATCCAAGATGTGTCGACGAAGGACATATGCAGACTCCTCAAGTCGCCTTTCTTCTGAAGCTGTGACAAAACGCTGTCTCAACTGCCTGACCTCGGGCAAGTTTGTCACAATAAACAAGTTCACTGCGATTGGATTGGACCCCAAAATTTTATTCTGAAGCCAAAATATTTATTATCTTTTCTGTCATTTGTAAGTCTTGTATCCTGGGTTGTAGAAGTCAGGGGATGTTGTTGCATGTATCCATGGTACTTCTTCTCAGCATGGTCATTCTCTCCCCCTGCGCACCTCTGATCAAGGATTTTAAACGTACTCAATATGTACTCAAATCCCCTCTCATGTGCCTGTAGCTGCTCAACAGATGCTGGCCTGTGGATGTTTCAGCATGCCTGCCTTCAGATCTCACATAGTTTTCCTGCAACCTCATGATAGTGAGCTTCACGTGCTACCAGATCTACATCTTGAAAATTTGAGTGAAAATGTCATCATGCGAATTTTTGCTGCATTCCTTTATAGATGTTCTGCCGTCTTGGTGACTCATTTTACAAGTTTGTCAAAACATGCAACTCCTTTTGAAGTTTCTTCCTGAATTTTTTGTTGCAAAAGATACATCTGTCGTTTGGAAGCAGGGGGCCTGATGTAGCAACAGCAGTCCTCTTTGGTTTAGTGGTCCTAAAACTTCTTCACTCTCTGTCTCATGTTTCCTTTTCTGGCAAATTTCACATTGGTAAACCGTGCATAACAGCTTCTGTGATAACCATGGCGAGTAAAGTCCTACTTTTGGAATGCAATCACAAATCTGATCTAGTCTATGACATGCTACATTTGAAGCACGTCTCAAATGGAGAGGGCTTTGGGTAGGTTTTTTTTTATTTTATTTATTTTTTTTAACTTTCTTCAGTTAGTGGGGTTAAATCTTCTTTTTTTCTGTTGTTTTTTAATGGATTCAATGTTCTCCCATCTCTTGAAATTTTCTTTGCATTTGGGTGTGCTTTTAAAGGTCATGGTTGTTCATCTGCCATGGTGCAAATTGAATTCACACAGGAGAAGATGACGCATTTTTAATTACAGTGTAGTTAGAGGCTGCACAACTCCGCCTAGGACGGTCCCAAGCCCGGTGGAAAAAGGGGCGGGTTGGGCGTGGGGTAGCAAACCCCACCCCGTAAAAAAGTTGTGCTACAGAAACTGCAACGACAACTACGACCCAGCAAGCCTGGATGGGGAAAAGCCTCTTCAGCTGGGTCCATGACGCGTGTGGTGAAAAACCTCCGGAAGCCCGTCGCCGACTAGTTTCTTACGACCAGGCCAAGACAGGATAGGGCCTGGAACATCAGAACCTATACGAGAGCGGCAAATCAGCGCAGGTGGCCAGAGAGTGGAGAGATACAAAAATCAAGGTTTCGGATATTGAGACGATGGAACGGAAACGGCCAGACCAGATTCTCTACAGGAAAACCATTATCTATTGGACATGAAGACATGGACCACGAACCCCACCCAAGGAAATCGCGTTCTGTTGGGCCAGAGGTTGAGAGCGCTGGTGGATGGGAACGGTTTCATAAGCTTTGGGCCAGGTTCAACTCCAAGGGAAGGAAGACCTCCATCTACAGTGTTACGCACCAACTAAGCAGCAAGGAAGAAAAAAAAGGAAAAAATTTACATTTTTTTTGCAGTGTTTTGGACCGGATCCGAGAAGAGACTTTAAGATGTTGGGCGCCCTTTAACGCCAAGGTGGGGGGGTGACAAAACAGGCAAAGAATTTCATGGGAGGATGGGGGTTGGTACCTGCAACGAGAAGGAGAGCATTCACAGACTTTGTTCCTTCAAAGACTAGTCATAGGCGGTACCATCTCCCACACAAAAAGTCACAAGCCTTGGATTCACCAGATGGAAAGACTGACAACCAGATCGACCACTTCACCCTCGACCGTAAGTGGAGCGAGATGCGGATGTCAGAGTAAGGCGCGGGGGTGACGCAGCCTCGGACCATAGTTGTGGTGGGGGACACTGAAGACCAAGCTGAGATCCTTCTGTGTTGCGGAAGCCAACCCCAAAGTTCAACATAAGTTTCTGAAGAAAGAAGAAAACGGAAGAGTTCAACTGTGAAGTCGGAAACAGGTTCGAGGCGCTACAGAGTGGCCGAAGAGACAGGGGGAAAAACTATGGACAGAAGTACAAAGACCTGAAGGAGGGGGCACCAAGGTTCTGGGGAGGAGAGAGGAGGCAGAAGGAGTGGTTGACGATGGAGACGTGGGGAAGATAGAGAGGGGAGGAGGGAAAGCAGGAGGTCAACAGTGTCACGACACAGATGAAGGCGGACCCAGGACAGTTTTGGGGGAGATTGAACCGGAAGTGAAGAAGAGTGCAAGGCAGACAAAAGAAAATTTGTGCACAATCTGGACAGAAGAGGCAGAATCAGCAGCCAGACAAACAAATGAAGAGGTGTATGAGATCCCCAGGGCCCTGTCAGGAAAGAGATTCACCCGAGAAAAACCAGTAAAGGACAAGAACGGGAAAATCATCGCAAGCGACGAGGAGAAAAAGAAGAAGCATGGGTGGAGAAATTTTGGGGAAAGTCCTCAACCGACCACCACCGCGCAGTGTCCGACATAACCCAGCAACAGGCTCTAAGCATTAACACCACCCCACCACCCAAAGGGCTGAGATCATAAAAGCCATCAAGTCCTTGAAGAAGGGCAAGGCAGCGGGTCCGGACGGCATTCCCCCTGAAGCTCTAAAGACCGTTGCTGCACAACAGCAGAAATGTTATTCCTCTTCTAGCAAGATATGGGAACAAGAGCAAGTGCCTGCCGACTGGAAGCTTGGTTATCTGGTGAAGCTTCCCAAGAAAGGCGACCTTCCCAGTGCGGCAACTGGCGAGGAATCTTTGCTGCTGTCCATCCCCAGCAAGGTGCTCACAAGAATCATCCTGGAAAGATAAAGGAGGCATTAGACAAGGAGCTGAGAGCAGAACAGGCAGGTTTCAGGCAGGACCGGTCATGCAGGACCACATCGCAACGCTGCGTATCATCATTGAGCAATGCGCAGAGTGGCAGTCTCCCTTGTACATGACCTTTATTCGACTTCGAGAAAGCATTCGACAGCGTCGACAGGGAGACTATCTGGAAGCTGATGCAGCACTACGGAATCCACAGAAGCTCATTAACATCATCAAGAAGCTGTACGAGGACTCAACCTGCCAGATCATCCATAACGGGAAGCTGACCAACCCTTTCGCAGTGAAGACAGGAGTGAGGCAGGGCTGTATACTGTCGCGACAATTTTCTGATCGCCTTAGACTGGATCATGAGGAGAACTACAGAGGGCAGCCAACACCGGCATCCAGTGGACCTTCACCAAACATCTAGAGGACTTGGATTTTGCGGATGACATCAGCCTTTTGTCTCACAAACAAAACACGCCCAGGCCAAGCTAATCAGACTCGCAGAGGAGGCAGAAAAGACCGGCCTAAGATCAACACCAAGAAAACAGAGGTGATGCGGATGAACAACCGACTCAACCAACCACTGCAGCTACACGGAAAGGACTGACGGAAACAGACCGTTTCGTCTACTTAGGAAGCGTGGTCAATACTGATGGCGGCGCAGACGATGACGTTAAAAAGCCGGTATCAACAAAGCAAGGGTAGCGTTCAACACCCCTGCGACCATCTGGAACTCCAAAGCCCTATCCCAGCGCAGCAAAGTCCGATCTTTAACACCAACGTCAAGGCAGTCCTTCTCTATGGAACCGAGACATGGCGGGTAACCAACACCATCACCAGGAAGATACAGACATTCGTCAACAAATGCCTGCGCCACATCCTCAACATCAGGTGGCCGGAGAAGATTCGAACGCTGACCTATGGAAAAGAACCAGCCAGAATCCGATCGACCAGGACATCAAGAAAAGAAAATGGGCTGGATAGGCCATTACGCTCCGCAAACCACAGACAACGTCACTAGACAAGCACTAGAGTGGAACCCACAAGGAAAAAGGAAAGTGGGACGGGCCAAACAGTCGTGGAGAAGATCCGTCGAGAGCGAAGGAAGGAAGCCGGAATGACATGGACTCGGCTGAGAGAACAGCCCAAAACAGAGTCCGTTGGCGTGGTGTTGGTTGCGGCCCTATGCTCCACTGGGAGTCAACAGGACTAAGTCAAGTAAGTCAAGTAGAGGCTGCACACCTGCCCATTCCCAATGATCGAAACAAGACGGTTAAAAACAAATGGATACTATAATGCGGCAAAGCGGTTTGCCCTATCATACACTTTGTCAAAGTTAGTGGTGAAGTACGCAGAATTAAAACTAGCAACGAACTCAAGCAGCGGTTTTTCCAAAGCACGGACACGATGTCAGAGGTTCTACCAGCAACCCAATCAGAAAAGTGCATCTTGCGCTGTGACAGCGAGTACCATTGCTATACTAATCTAGGCTACCATGCTTAGCACAGGAGTCTGGCCGAAATAATGAGACACGCGCAGTAGACGGGATGGGCAGAGGTGTGTAGAAGATGTGTGCATGAACGCTTTACACTCACTCACACACACACACACACACACACACACTACACACAACCACACACAACACACACACACAGAGTGGGGATGGGGGTGAGGTGGCTTTTACTAAGGACATGCATACGTCATGCTGCAGACAGAGATCACAGTCAAGCACGCAATGGCATGCACACAGATGCTTTGTATGTTAGATTTCTTATACTAAAGACAACATTTTGCGACAAGAAGAAGAAAATTACACAAAGACCTTCGTAAGATAGGTGTGACTTGAGAGACAAAGAAACTCATGGCATAATTATTTTTATTATTAGACCAGTTGCTCCAAATCACTGGTTCATGTTATTGAATCTCTGACACTAGAGAAACATGCCTCAACGCGCTGTCGTAACGCATTACTTTTAGTGCCACACCGATGTGACGTTATAAACGAATGTTACAGTACTTACTTTTCGTAGAAAATCTATGATCACAATAACGAAATCTTGATCTAGGCCTAAGTGAACATACGTGTTTTGTGATACACACTGAACTGTGGAAAACAAAACTAGCAAGAAACGCGGGGATAGGTGTCGGCTGCTCCACTTGCACGGGGGAACAGAACAGCGCACAGCTGTGGTTGAGTGGTACGACAGATTTCAGCTGCATGCGATTCGGATTCCCATGCAAAAAACATCACACTGTATCTCTTTTTGTAAAATACCAGCAGAATAGTGTGCAGATATATCGAGGAAATTTGTTTTGATGTCATTCACGACAAACCTATGAGATATCAAGCCAGATTATATGTGACAACAGAGAGTGAAACACCCCTACCCCATAATGCTAAATACAAGGTGCAAAGAGGAAAAAACACACTATTAATGCAGCTCTCAATGCCAAAATAACCTGTTTACAGAGGGTAACATGTCAAATGTTTCCTGCCATATCATAAGCTTTCTAGAAACCAAGTCAAAAATCCCCCCCCCCCCCCCCCGGGGGGGGGGGGGGGAGGTTTCCCACCCCTCCAGACCAAGGTCTACCAGCAATGGTACGTCCAGCCTCCAGTCCCTTCTGTGGTGGATCGCACGAATGGCCCAGCTCCCTTGGTCTGCGGCCGTCTCTTGCTCTTCACCAGATTACTGAACCATTTCTCCACGGCTAGCGTGCTGTAGCCTTCTTCAGTTTTAAAATCTTCCTCTAATCCGCTTCAAACGCTGGATCGTTGCAGAGTTTAATCTTCTTGCTGTCACCTTTCAATCCCTGCTGCCGTTGTTCCCGATCTTGCCGAAGATCAGTGTTGCTCGATGACAATGAATGTTTAGTTTAGTTGTCAACGACAAAGGCAGTTTCATTGGTCAACGGTAACATGTGACTTTACTTGGAGATATTCGCCAATAAAACCCCCATGGATACAAGGGACATAACAACGAACGAAACTTACGTATTTGTTAAAGACGTCACAAAAATATTTTTTTGTTCTATTTATTTCTGAGCTTGTTCCGTCACAAACACACACACTCACACACACACACACACACTACACACACACACACACACACACGCACACATCACGCACACACACACACACACACACACACACACACACAACACACACACACACACACACACAGATGGTTGTAGAGGAGGATGGATGGAAGCACAGATGGTTGTAGAGGAAGATGGACTGGATCACTGACTGATAGAACAAGTAGGATGGTGCTGTTGACCTGAACTGTGGGAGCTTCCGCAGAAAGAAAAGAACGCATGGTTGGCCTTCTTGCAGCACATGCCGATGTTAGGGGTCCGCTCCAACTTGTCAATGACTGTGTCGAAGTACTTGTAGGTGCGCACAATGCGCACTTCCTCTTCCTTGATGACAAGTGGGTGGGTGCTGCTTGGGTTCCTGCAGAAGTCGATGACCATCTCCTCTGTCTTGGTGACATTGAGCTGAAGGAATTTCCTGTCGCACCAGTCCACCAACTTGCTGACTGCCTCTCGGTACATGGTTTCATCAGAGTCGTGCATCAGCCTGTAAGGAAAGTGTCATATGCGAACTTGATCTGCAGATTGCATGGCCCCCCTGGTGCGGCAGTCAGCTGTGTAGATGGTGAATTAGGGCATGCGACAGAACATACCCCTGTGGGGTTCCTGCATTGGTCACCAGGACATCAGAGACAACCCGGCCAACTACGACTTGCTGTGGTCTGTCAGTCAGGAAGCTGAAGATCCATTTGATGATATCTGGGTTAACAGCCATGGCCAGTAGTTCTCGACGAGGAGAAGGGGCTGAATGGTGTTGGAGGGACTTGAAAATCCACAGACAGAAAACCCCGGCGAACGTCCTAGCTATCAGGGTGCTGGTGGAGGTGGTGCAGCATTTCAGGATGGCATCTTCTGTGCTCCTACCTCTGGTGTAGGCGAACTGCAGTGGATCTTGATGGTTTCAGTCTCTCCCCTGAGATGCTTGAGGACAATTTCCTCAGTACATTTCATGGGGACTGATGTTAGCGCCCCTGGTCTGTAGTCGTTGAGCTGACTGATCACTTTCTTCTTTGGCACAGGAATGATTGTGGATGGACCTCCATAATCGCGAAAAACATGGCCTTCCTGAAATGTTCGCTGGAACAGCTCTTTGAAGACATGGGCCTAGGAGTTGCTGCAGGTTTTCAGAGTCCAACTGCTGATGCTATCCGGACCAGAGGAAATTATGACATTTAGCTTCTGAACAGGGCTGCGGAATTCCTCTCCACTGATGGTCACTGGGGATCCAGGGAGCGGGGACCGTGTCCACGGCTCGCTGCTGCTCAATGCTGAAGTCCCGCTTGTCAAAAACGTGTGTAGAACACATTCAGTACATTGGCCAATCTCCTCTCATCATCTGCTCTCAGTTCAGCTTTCTTGGGCCTTTTTACCCTGTTATGGCAGAGATGTTCTGCCAGCACTTCCTGGAGTCACCTTGCCGGAAGTTGTCCTCGAGTTTTGCAGAGTACTTCTTCTCCTCCCTGATCCTCTTGTCGATCTTCTTCTAGGTGAGTTGCATATTCCTGGTGTCCTTTTCTTTCAGAGCTGACTTTCTCTCTTTTAGCAGCTGTTTCAGGTCCTTGGTGATCCAGGGCTTGGAGTTGGGTACAGCCTGATCTCCATTGTCTGTAGTACCATGCCACGCAAAAGTTGATGTAGGTGGAGATCACGTCAGTTGTCTTGTCTAGTGGGCTCTCATCGTCCAGAAACACGCCCCAGTCTGTTTATTCAAAACAGGCGTGTGTGTGTATGTGTGTGTGTATGTGTGTGTGTGTGTGTGTGTGTGTGGTGTGTGTGTGTGTGTGTGTGTGTGTGTGTGTGTTAGTGTGTGTTAGTGTGTGTGTGTGTGTGTGTGTGGTGTGGTGTGTGTGTGTGTGTGTGTGGGGTGTGGTGTGTGCTTTACATGCATGCGTACGTAGCTGCGTTTATTTGTGCCTGTCGTACGTCGGAGCGTACCACTATAATTCTTTTGTATTTTATTTCCCTTTCTGTGGCCCAACTCATATCTGCAGGACTCTCATCCATAGTGTGATTTGAAGCTGCTCTGATGTTAAAACACCAAAATAGCAACAACAACAAATTTAAGAAAAAAAAAATAACGGTACCGGCAAGAATCTATATTCTCTTCCCTTTAATTCAGTTGACGTGTAGAAACACTACTTTATACAGAAAAGGAATTTGAAGTTATAAATGAAAGAAAAAACAAATATTTCTCCTGTCTGAAAATGTTCAGTATTCTTTTCGATAGAAAGTGTTTTCAGTTGTAATGAATTCGCTGAGTGATCATGCACCCCCGTTAGATCAACTCCAAGCATTAGTGGAATTGTCGCTAGGTCACATATTTCACCCTTTTACTACGTGTGGTTAAAATGAACTCTGTAGCGTTTGTGCAATCTTTGCTGACAAAGCGCGCAAAAAAAGGAAGAAAAGAATTGAATAGTGAGATGACTGCAGGCGGAAACTGAAACAAATCTAACAGAGAAAGAACATTTCCGTACGTTGGACAAGAAGAAAAAAAGATAGGGCAACAAAAGACAAAACAAAACACGACGATTTTCGAGACCTCTTTGGCCTTCTTCTTTAGGCAAGATTAACCAACATTTGGGACAATTCGAAACGAAGAACAAGCAATCAGTCAGGGTCTCTTCTTGAAAACTATGGCGCAAAATGAATCCATTGAAGTCAGTTCACGCGTAGAAATATTAGTTTTGACAGCCAAGGGAAGGAATTAGATGATCTGCTTCCAAATAATTACTTCCCTTGTCTGAAAACGGTCAGCATTTGTTTGAATAGAAACGTTTTCTTGTTTCTTTTGTAGTGAGTTCGCTGAATGGGAGTAAACGAATTCTACCAAAACATTAATTTGTACTGCCAAGGGAATGAATTAGAAGTTCTGAATCGAAAGAGTTAAAATTTCCATTTGTTGAATTTTGGTCTGTCTGCGATTGATATCCGAATCACACAACACACACCACACACACACACACACACACACACACACACACACACACTGGTGCATGGCAACCTTTCAACTCAAAATGGACACGCTTAAACGCCGTCTGTTTCAGTCCCAGGGTACACCATTGCAAAAAACGTAGAGTATGCTGGTGATTCAATGGAACTCCTGGGCCAAACAGATACGTTAGAATGAGTTTCAGACATCCAGAGACCAACCAGGTGTACCGTGCATAGACTGCGCTATGTACTAGTTCGGGGGCAGGGTGCATTCCCACCCCCAGATGTGGGTGCGTCCCACCTCTGCCCAAATAAATCTGATACTGCCAGACCACATCAGTTTGGAGCCCAGTACAATCAACTATCAGAGAAAATCCTGTGTAGCAGAGGGTCATTGCTCAGGTCACGGCCTGTACACCAATGCCTTCTCCACCTCCAACTGTAAAGGGGATCAGGAGCGAGCACAGGCGTTGTGCTCACACTGACGTCACTACTGTCATACCATCATGCAGGGGCGGGGCAGGGAGGGAAGGAGTCGGGGGAGGGGACTGCAGGCGGAAATAGAAACCTAGTTCCAAGAGAAATGACTACGCCGCGGACAAACCAATGACAAGACAAACACGACGCCTTTTACAGACCTCTTGTGTCTTGTTCCTCAGGCAACATGAAACACCATTTGGGACCATTCAACACGAATGAACGAGCAATCACTCACTTTTTTCTCATCGTGATTGGACAAGAGTTACTCCATTTCTTCGTAGGCGTCGCGTTTTGTCATGTCATTTGTTTGTTTTCGTTCGTTGGGCGGCATAGTCCTTTTATTGTTTTGAACTGTTTGGAAAGAAAAGGTTGAATCAATCCCACAAAAGAGCGATTCCAATGAAGATATCCTGATCAACCCCAGCCGAATTACTGCCCTTTGCTTTCTTGTAGGAATTACTGCCCTTTTCTTCCTTTTCAAGGTTTCTGTAATTGTTTCTCTCTCAACATCGATTCACTCTGTGCGCACGAAAAGGACTACAAATGGAGTGAACATAAATCTGATTGTATTGATTTAGAGGGAATGAGCATGGGCATTAAATGTGAAGAGGGGAGCCGGGGAGGGTTGTCAAAAAGAGAAACGATTTAATTTCCGTTGAAGCTGTATTTTGTTATGGTGGTGGCTGATGATGTCACTGTGGAGGTTGCTGTTGCTGTTGTTACGTGTCATTGTTCTGTGCATTCTTCACCACGCTGCTCATTGATGACGCTCTCCCATACACAAACCACACTTCATCCGGACACGGCCTTAGCCACAACCAGTCCCAGGGAGCAATGTGTTTCAGGGAGAACCAATATCAACAGGAACAACTGACAAATACATCAGCAAAGTGAAGGTCTTCGTAGCCGGATGCTCAAATGGGCCCCTTTCTCGAGGTGACCCAAGGCAAATGAAATGTTCTGTTCGGGAGTTACCTTCCCCCTTACCTCCCCTGATTGATCAGTCTTGGTTTTAGCTCGTGTCAACTCTTTCAAATGGGATGCCTCAGAACCTTCATCTTTTATTATGTCTTTGTCGCTGAAGTCACACAAATAAATGTATCTTATTTTTTTACAACTGTGTTGGACCGAAAAAGCCCATATTTTTTAAAAACTAAACGGGTTTATTTTGCACGATCGATTTTGGAGTCTCTTTTTCTCCTTCGCCCGCCAGTTATCATGGTTTGTTCGGGAGTTACCTTCCGTCTGACCTCCTTTGATTGATGAATCTGGATTATTTCGTGTCGACTCTTTAACATGTCAGTGCCTCGGAACCTATTCATTATTTGTATACGTCGCTAAAGTCACAAACAATGAATGTACTTTATACCTTGGACCAAAAAAGCCCATTTTTTTCCCTAAACTAGTATCTTGCATAATCAATTTCGGCGCCATTTTTCATCTTTCGCCAACCAAACCTGGACTATTTCTTGATTTCCCAAAAGTTTGTGAGAAAAACTGTCGAATCAAAAACGTACGTTCCAAGTCAAGTCTGTAAGCTCTCATTTCGTGCATCGCATCCCCTACGTTTCTTTTCCGCACAAGTTTGCGACTCTAGACATGACAGACAATGCCGAACTGTCTGGAACAGTCGCCTTCTTCGTTCCACTTTGTGTCATTGTTGGAGTTGTGCGTAATTGTCACTCTACGAAATTCAGATTTCCCGATCGACATGTTTTGTTGATGACTCCATGTCCATGATAAATAAAAACTGAAATGTATAGAATTATTGGTCCGTTTCCACAGAGTATTTTTTCCAGAGCTAATGTCGACAGCCAGGCGAGGAGGAAAGCAGTTGTGTTTGTACTTCTTTTCAAAGACCAAGTTCTCCGCTCAGATACAGTCTTGGAGAATCAATCTACAGGTGTGAAAGATTGAAACGCTGCTGTTCAGTCATGACAAAAAGAGTTCATGCTGTTTGGTGTTTCTCATCGCAATAGAGAAACATTGGACACAAACTCGTTCACTGCGGGTTCATTCTCCGATTTTAATCACCAACAATGTCTTACAGCGACAACTTTTATCCAGTGTGACAGTTTTCATATTATTCATTGGGTACTGAAGTTGTCATCCATAGTTATGAATATGTTGGGAATGCTTTGAACGGACGGCGAAGCAGAGAACACGGGAAGCTACTACAGAAAGCACAACTTGTGTCGTTCTGCTTCGCCAGGCCCGTTTGGTCTGCGGCACCGTGTTGTGACACCCACACTCACACATATACACACACCTACAACTACACACACATTACACACACCACACACACACCACAACACACACACACACACACACCACACACACACACACACACACTATTATTGTTATCTTGTCAGAAAAAAACGTCAAGAATAAGTTAAGATGACAAAATTTGGTCCCGTAATCACTGATTGAAACTTTAATATAAGACATCTTCAGCACTCTTTAATGGCATCTCACTAATTAAGAAGGGAATTGGTCAAAGCAATATCCACAAACGTGACAAAAAGAAAACACACACACAACATACACACACACCACACACACACCACACACACACACATACACGCACACACACATACATACACACACACACACACATACACCCCAAAACACCACACCACACAACACACACACACACATACATACACACACACACACACACACACACCACACACACACACACACAACACACACACACACACACACACAAAAAATGTAAAAACAGCATGAGACAGATCAAAAAGACCGAGAGGAAATACGAGAGTCAGGGCAGACAGACAGACAAGACAGACAGAAAACAGACAGACAGACACAAAGAGACACAAGAGGACAGCGAACGAGTACAGACAAAAAAATGAGACAGAGATAGACAGAAGAAAGCAGGGATGGGATTACGAAATGACAGCAACCAACAACAGCAACTGGACAAAAGACATCCAGCAAAAATAGGATATAACTGACGAACGACTTTTTTAAATAAAGAAATCAAGAGAGAAAGATACAAGGAAAGAAAGCAACTTTGGAAAGTTGGGGGGGGGGGGGGGGGCGAAGAAAAGAAAAAAAGGAGAGAAAACAGGATACACAGGAAAAAAAAGAACGAAAAGAAAAAGGGAGTAAAGAAGACTGGAAGATAGGAAGAAAGAAGGAAAGATCGATAGATAGAAAGAAAGACAAACATCAACAACAAAAAGAAAGAAGTGCACACCGAAACAAGGCACAATTGACACAAAGTTGCCATCCGTCTGTCTGGAGAGACAATGGTGTTGTGCTGCAGGTGAAGTCTCCGTCATCAGTGTCTGTGGGTGCCGACGCCATTCTTTGCCGTCTGCGGCGCCTCCGTTCTTCCCACTGGGTCTCTCTCCTCTGCTCTGCTCTGCTTCCTTGATGCCGGCCTTGACGGTGGCCGCCAGCTGACCCGGTCTGAAAGCTGCTGTCTCCAGGTCTGCTGGGTCGAGGTTGCCAAAGACAAACACAGAAATTTTCGACAACAACAACAAGAAGAGTACAGAAAGAATGAAAGGGAGACACGATGAGGATGTTTTCAATAAAGAGAGAAATAGACAACAAAACAACGAAAAAATTGACAAGACATGAACATAGAAATGGTAAATGAAGTACAGAGAGAATGAAAGACGGACACGAGCAAGTTTAAAGAGAGAGAGAGAGAGAGAGAGGAGAGAGAAGGAGGAGAGAGAGAGAGAGAGAGAGGAGAGAGAGAGAGAGAGAGAGAGAGATACAACAAAGCAACTCAGAAAAGGATACAAAGACATAAACCGAATTTTTAAACAGTAAAGTATAGGAAAAATGATAGAAGATGGACAAAGAAAAACAGGAGTTTTTCAAGAAGAAGAAGAAAGAAGAAGAAGACGCTCAACAAGAGAATTTTTTTGGTTGCTTGTTTGTTCTCTTCGTGGGCAACAACAGTATGCTGTATTCGCCTCCCGTTTATCTCGTCTGACCTAATGACAGACCACACAACGTACATCTTGTTCCGCTGGTTTCTCCCCGAGTTTTTTTCTCCCATCGGGAGGAGGACGACTGGCTATTCTGTCATAGAAATAACACCACGGTTCAACGGGAACAGGTCGACCTCAAGCTCTCGCCCCTACCGTCGGCAGCGCAAATTTTTCGCTTTGTGAGTGTGCTTGTTTGTTTGTTTTTTCCTTTTCGTGGGAAGGCGAAGATAATGCCGAGTACACTGCTTTCCCTCCGAACACGTTCATGCATGCGTGCGTGCGTGCATGCATGAATGGGTGTCTGTTTCTCTATGTGTATGCGCGCGCGTAGCTGCATATGTTGGTGCCGGTCTGTTCGTCGGAACATACAGCAAGATTTCTTTGTAGTTGTTTCCTTTGAAAGTGATGGTGGTGGGTTTAGTTCAAAAAGGAGCAAGAGATGCTGTACGTATTGTTTTAATTACTGTTTACGTTTCCTGCCCCATTTGGATTTCTTTTCAAATTAGAAACCAAAATTAATCAGAAGTTATAACATTTTTAAAGAAAAAGAAAGCATTAACTACGAGGAACCAACAAAACCAAACACATAAAAACTAAAAAAAAGAAAGGCTGAGCAGGACTGAATTATGATCTATGGCATGGCTCCTATTAAAAACCAACTTCGCCAGTCTGTGTGTTTTGATACCAATCTAATCACAGTTGCTGTTATGGATATGACGGTAAACACTCTACGAAAGTCTTTGACAGTGAAAGCGACAGAATATAAGAAAGCAATAAGAGTGCGTTTGAACATACTGCCACGTTACGTGTGCGAGCGCGCGCGAACTCATTCCATTTCTCCGTGTTGTGTTTTGTGTGTGTGTGTGTGTGTGTGTGTGTG
Organism: Conus canariensis; assembly: GCA_033310375.1. Classification (NCBI taxonomy): domain Eukaryota; kingdom Metazoa; phylum Mollusca; class Gastropoda; order Neogastropoda; family Conidae; genus Conus; species Conus canariensis. The sequence goes on along the minus strand of JAMYXO010002751.1, from coordinate 6,972 downwards.
TGTGTGTGTGTGTGTGTGTGTGTGTGTGTGCGACTGTAGTTTAAAGTACAGTGGTAGATATTGGTTGTGACTGTAGTTTAAAGTACAGTGGCTAGATATTGGTGTGACTGTAGTTTAAAGTACGTGGTTACATATTGGCGTGGCTGTAGTTTAAAGTACAGTGGTAGATATTGGTGTGACTGTAGTTTAAAGTACAGTGGTAGATATTGGCGTGACTGTAGTTTAAAGTACAGTGGTAGATATTGGCGTGACTGTGTTTAAAGTACAGTGGTAGATATTGGTGTGACTGTAGTTTAAGTACAGTGGTAGATATTGGTGTGACTGTAAATTTAAAGTACAGTGGTATATACTGGTGTGTCTGTAGTTTAAAATACAGTGGTAGATATTGGTGTGACTGTAGTAGTTTAAAGTACAGTGGTAGATATTGGTGTGACTGTAGTTTAAAGTACAGTGGTAGATATTAGGTGACTGTAGTTTAAAGTACAGTGGTAGATATTGGTGTGATTGCAGTGCAGATTTCTTCCCCTCCCACCTTCATCTCTCTCCCTTCCTCCTCTCTCTCCTCTCTTCTCCTCTCTCTCTCTCTCTCTTCTCTCTCTCTCTCCACTACCCTGGAAGGATGACAAAACTGTTGGTCCAAACAGTTCATTAATGCCACCGATGAACTGAATCCTCATAAATAATTACATATATAGAAAAGCGCGTGCTCTGTGACGAAATGCTTTGGTTCCATTTGTTAGAGGGTCTGGACATTGAGTATGTAGGCTTTAAACCCGTTTGTGAGGGTGATTCCTTTCTTAATGACATCTGTTTTTTCTGCACGAGCGTTTCTTATGACCCCTGGCTTTGAGCAATCATCATTGAAAAAGGCATTGTACATAAATCATACGTGTCTGACATATCATTTTCGTCGATTTCTGCATTATGATCATTTGGCGCTCAATTGGAGGAGAGAAGCGATTGTTCCTTTTTCGGTTCATTATCTGCAATGTTGTTTGTCTGGCCTGAAAGAAGACCACAGAGGTCGAAACGCGTCATGGTTTTGTCTTCTTTGTTTAGCTCTTTTATCTGGCGGAAGACTTTTTTTCTGTTAGGTTCGTTTCAAATGTCCACCTGCAGTCATCTCACTTTGAAATTTAATTATTTTCATTATTATTACCAATGCCAGTCCCTCAGCAATGAGCCTTATGATATTTCCCTGCGTCTGTCTGTCTGGTTGTTCATGTATGTCAGCGGCATTACGCACAAAGACAAAACCAAAACCCAAAACAACCTAAAGCAGCTATTGGAGTTGTAGGCAGGTGGTAAAGTGTGCACCCATGTCGTTGTGATGGTGTGGAGTGGTAGGCAGTGCAGTCGAAGACAGACTAATGAAGTCTTCCAATCGGACGACAGTGCAGGTTCCAAGACAAGCTGCAAGCAGTTCCAGAAAGGTCAGCGTCATCAGACGGTGACACTCTCAGTGTTCCTGCTCAGCTGCCTGTATACAACGTAGCCCCGGACAATCTCATGACGTTTCCCAGTGCATTATAGTGACTTCAATCAAACACCAATGTTCATACCGTATGGAATGAGCAACAGTGCCATCATTTCAACCACCACCACAAGCTTTTACTGATCATGTACAGTGTCACAAATTCCATCTACTCCCCGAATACAACACACCTCTATTTGTTCATAAAGACCTTATTTTTCTTTACAGAAGTAAACGTTGGAATTTGGTGGGTTTTGTGTTCTCTTAAGAAATACAAGAAGAAAGCATACTTGGTCTTTGTCAACAATTACTTCCCTTGGAAAAAGATTCTTGGCAACTCTCTCTCTCTCTCTCTCTCTCTCTCTCTCCTCTCTCTCTCTCTCTCCCTCTCTCTGCTTCTCTTTACCTTGCTATGTTCGTAATAATTAATGGCGTCTATCTCTTTCTATCATTAAAAAAGGTAAGCTCTCTCTCTCTTTTTCTCTCTCTCTCTCTCTCTCTTCTCTCTCTCTCTCTCCTTCTCTCTTTCTGTGCTGCTCTGGAGAGAGAGAGAGAGAGAGAGACAGAGACAGAGACAGAGACAGAAGAGAGACAGAGAGAGAGAGAGAGACGGACAGACAGACAGACAATCAGACAGACAGACAGAACCCTGAAAGAGGATTAATGAGTATGGAGACGGCTCCTAAAGCACCAGCACAGAGAGAGAGGAGGGCAGGGGGACCATGTGGGCGCCCTCCGTGCGCCAGAGAGAGAGAGAGAGAGAGAGAGAGAGAGAGAGAGAGAGAGAGAGAGAGGAGAGAGAGAGAGAGAGAGAGTTTTCAATGAGGTCATGGCCGCTTTCGAAGGTGGTGTATAAACAACATAGAATACAGGTACAGGAAATGTTCACTAAAGAATTAAAACAAATCTTAAATAAATGTTAGCGAACCGCCCAGAGAACGTGGACAAAACGAGTCACAAGACGAAACACAACGCGTTTCGACCTCTTAGGTCTTCATCGGGTGAGACATAAACTTCACAGGGTTCAGCGCAAGGAAGAAAGAAGGAAGAAGGTGTTGATTCAACGCCTTCTTCCTTGCGCTGAACCCTGTGAAGTGATCTGAAGCGATCAAAGCTAAGTGAATTTTCGTTGTTTTATTCGTTTATGTCTCACCCGATGAAGACCTAAGAGGTCGAAACGCGTTGTGTTTCGTCTTGTGACTCTGTCCACGTTCTCTGGGCGGTTCGTTAACATTTATTTAAGATTTGTTTAGATTTCCGCCTGCAGTCGTCTCGCTTTGCAACTAGAATTAAAACGCCAAATGGGTAGAGAAACATGAGAAAATTGATTACAGAATTATGAGCAATATCCAGATCGAATTTTAGATGCTTTATATAAATAAACAGCAGACTGTTTGACAATATCTTCACGCTTAAATGACGTCTTAGTTCCAGCTTGAGCGCGCCTCCAGCAAAATTCCCACGCACTGTTTACTCTCTCTCATAGGAGAAGGGATAGTGCAGACAGAGGCACTGAATGCTCGTAAAGTAAACAAAATGGTATGCACTCGTTCATTAGGTGTGTGTGTGGGGGGGGGGGGGGGATGCACTACTCTGTTTCGTTACAGTAATCGTACTTTCGTTTCAAAACATTCCTTCTTTGTGGTGGATTCGTACTCAGTGCATTAATTACAATACACTTATTTGTATCACATCTATAAAAGTGCCTTATATTCACGCAAACAGTTGTATTTTCTGTAGGAATACGGTTCTGCTGTTCACCTAGGGGGCTCACAGACACCTGATACTGTAAATCCACTGACTTAGGGACGGCTTTCCGCTCCTTTGACTCACGGTACTGCAGTAGACGCTATGCTTTACCATGTGGGTATGAAGGGAAAAGAGTAGGAAAATATGGCAGAGAAGAAGGTAAGGAAATAGACTCACAAGAAGAAAAAAGAAGAACGGAAGAAGTAGCCAGAGACTTGAATGAAACAGACAACACAAGAGGAAAATGCAATAAGGTAACGACGGGGTGACTACTCTGAAATGCTTTCACGCGCATGAGAGAGGAGAGAGAGAGAGAGAGAGAGAGAGAGGAGAGGAGAGAGAGAGAGAGAGAGAGAGAGAGAGAGAGAGAGAGAGAGAAACTTTGGTACTCAACAATAAACCAATTAAACAATGTCTAGTCTTCCAGTTTATCCTTGCAATTCTACTTTGTTATAAGTAAACATATTGTCAGACACACTCTTTGGTAAAATGATGATGAAATAGATCAATAGCAGCAAAGACAACACCAGAAACAACATTAGCATCATCAACAAGGACAAGAGAGAGAGAGAGAGAGAGAGAGGAGAGAGAGAGAGAGAGAGAGAGAGAGAGAGAGAGAGAGAGAGAGAACTTTGGTACTCAACAATAAACCAATTAAACAATGTCTAGTCTTCCAGTTTATCTTTGCAATTCTACTTTGCTATAAGTAAACATATTGTCAGACACACTCTTTGGTAAAATGATGATGAAATAGATCAATAGCAGCAAAGACAACACCAGAAACAACATTAGCATCATCAACAAGGACAAGAGAGAGAGAGAGAGAGAGAGAGAGAGGAGAGAGAGAGAGAGAGAGAGAGAGAGAGAGAGAGAGAGACTTCATAAGCAAATAAACGAACACAAGCCTGTGTTACTGATCATGGACGACTGGTCACAGTTCAAAAGCAGGGAACGTGGTGGGCGATTGAGGTGGGGTGTGTACACACACATATCATTGCCGTTCTTGCCCTCGACCTTTTAACAACCAATTAGCTAATTGATTAGGAGGCGGGAAGGCAGAAAGGTCATGGAAGTCATGTTTGGGAAACAGGCAGAAGTGGTTCAGCTGCGACAGGCTTTGTCGTCTTTGACCGACTGGGGCTGCGCGCTCTTTTGACTTTGGGGTTTGTGGACATGACTTTCTGTGTGGCTTTCACCATTCAGTTCAGAACGAGGAATGGGTTATTCATCATGCTTCTCTCTCTCTCTCTCTCTCTCTCTCTCTCTCTCTCTCTCTCTCTCTCTCTCTCTGTATGCGCTCCGTTGTTTTTGTTTACTTTGGCGTCCTGCATCAGTGTCCAGTACTGTCACTTTGCAAGTAATTGGGTCTAGTACCATGCCTTCGTGCCAGCTGAGTTTTAGGGTGACATGTGGCACCTTTCTTCCTGTCTACATCAACTTTATGTGGAAACGGGCCGCTCGAAAAGCCGCCATGAGAGCTTCCATGTTGACACCCCGCACAAAGTTAGACGGTGTCTTTCTTGGACTGACCCTCTCCTACCTGTTTTGGGGCGGACTCCTTTTGCTGAGGTCGGGGGACGTGGAACGTCACCCTGGCCCCCTGCACCCCCTCTTGAGAAGGACAACTCTGGGACGCTGAAGGCCATGCTGACCAGCACCAGGCGCGACACCAGGAGCAGGGTAGGATCTGCTTCCGCAGACCGGGCGCAGGCGACCACCTCTTCCTCCTCAACGGGGACCCCCCTCAAGAAGAACCATCAAGAGCAGAGTTGATGGATGTTCTGCAGAACGTACTGTCCACCATGAACTGTAAGTTTGACAATGTTGATAAGAAGTTTGACGATCTTGGAGAAAAGTGTTCGGCCCTGCAGTCTGATGTGAGAAATTTGAGAGATGAGGTGGCGGATTTGAAAAAAGAAAATGAAGATTTGGTCAGAGCTAACGGTGATCTCCTGAGTAGGGTTGAGCAGTTAGAAAGAAAGACTGATGATCTAGAGGGGAGGTCAAAACGCAATAATCTGATTTATTATGGCATACCTTGGGACCAGAACGAGACAAACGATGACTGTGAAGGGAAAGTACACACTATGTTGACTGATCAGCTAAACGTGACTAAGAAGGTAGAGTTCGACAGGATTCACAGACTTAGTGCCAAACCTGACTCTCCCATCATTGCTTGCTGCACCTTTTACAAGGATAAGGTTAACATCCTGAAAGGAAAGAAAAACCTGAAAGGCAGCAATGTCTTTGTGGGAGAAGACTTCTCCTCCAAGGTCAGGGAGATCAGGCGTGGTCTTTCACCACACTTGAAAAGAGCAAGAGCGGACGGGAAGAGAGCCACCATGATCTATGATCATTTAGTGATCGACGGAAAATCATATTTCCTTGATGGACATGGAGGGCTCAAGGACTCTAGATAGGGTTTGGCCGGCCAGTTTTTCTTCCTCATGCTGCATTAAAAGTAGGGGGTCAGGAAAATACAAGAACACCGGTAATCTCGCCGACAGCAATAGGCAGGGACAGTGATGTTCATGTTGACAGTTGCCGGGTGAGTTGCAGTAACCTGCCAGAGCCAGTTGCGGAAATCCCGTGCGTGCATGAGGGAGAGAGCGAGGGAGGGATGGAGAGAGAGTGTACATATAATGAAAACAAACCTTTCTCTTTTTTGTTATGAATGTTAATGGCATAAAGTCAAAACTTGCCGATCCAGATTTCTGTTCATTTCTTTTCAAGTTTGACTTTGTCTGTCTTGTTGAAACGTTTCTTGATGAGTGGAAGTTCGATCATCTATTTTCTGACTATGATGTGTTCTGCAAACCTGCTGTCAAATTCAGTAGACAGGGGAGAGCATCAGGTGGAATTGTTTGTTTGATTAGGAAAGAGTTATCTCCCTTTGTAAAAGCTATTGATGTCAACCACTCCAATTTTTGTGTATTCATAATTGACAAAAAATTATTTGGAACAGACAAAGATGTTTTGTATTTTTGTTGCTACATTCATCCGGAAAATTCTCCTTTTTACACCTTTTTTATGTTGAAAATGGAATCAGTTTACTTGAAGATTGTTTGATAGAATGTTTGTTAAGAAAAGATGTGTATGTCATAATTAATGGAGACTTGAATAGCAGAACATCCAATATTTCTCAGGATTTTTCGGGAAAAAAACATTTTTGATAGACAATGTGATAGTCATTCTCTCAGTATAAATCGTAACTCTGAAGACTGTACATAAAATAATTATGGAAAGCTGATGCTAAATGTATGCACTGCCTTTGATTTGTGTATTCTTAATGGGGTATGTAATGGCGACCTGGAAGGACGCTATACATACATATCTGATTCTGGCTGCAGTGTTGATGATTACTTTATTCTTTCAAGCGATCTTCTTGCTTTGGTATATGACTCATGTAAATTTCAAGTTTTAGACCGCATAGACTCCGATCACATGCCTGTTTCTTTCATTGCTGTTTTTCCGAAGGAAAATGTTGTTGTCAATAATGAACAAGTAAATCATGTTATAGAGAAACTTGTATGGAATAATGATTGTGCTCATCGATTTCAAGAACTATTATGTAGCGTAGATGTTGTTAGAAAAATTGAAAATGCCATAGATATGATACAATCCGACGTAAATGAAGCTTTGAACATGTTTAATGAGTGTGTAAAGGAAAGTGCTAAGTGTATGAAGAAGCATATACGTGTCAATAGAAATCACAGATGTGATGATTGGTATGATAAAGAGTGCCGAAT
>JAMYXO010000274.1:47500-57068 GCA_033310375.1 Conus canariensis | reverse complement strand
TAGCAGTCTGCTGTGCTGTCCTTGTTCCTGGTGCTGTCTTCTGGTAGCAGTCTGTTGTGCTGTCTTCTGTGTAGCAGTCTGTTGTGCTGTCATCTGTTCACGGTGCTGTCTTCTGTGTAGCAGTCTGTTGTGCTGTCATCTGTTCCCGGTGCTGTCTTCTGTGTGCAGTCTGTTGTGCTGTCATCTTGTTCTCTGTGTGTCTTCTGTGTAGCAGTCTGTTGTGCGTCACCTTGTTCCCAGGCTGTCTGCTGTGTCAGTCACTTGTTGGTGCTGTCTTCTGTGTAGCAGTCTGTTGTGCTGTCACCTTGTTCCCGTGCTGTCTTCTGTGTAGCAGTCGTTGTGCTGTCACCTTGTTCCGTGCGTCTTTGTGTAGCAGTCGTTGTGCTGTCTTCTGTGTAGCAGTCTTTGTGCTGTCACCTTGTTCCCAGTGCTGTCTTCTGTGTAGCAGTCTGTGTGCTGTCACCTTGTTCCGGTGCTGTCTTTGTGTAGCAGTCTGCTGTGCTTGTACATCTTTGCTTCACCTTGTCGTGCTGTCTTTGTGTAGCAGTCTGTTGTGCTGTCACCTTGTTCCTGGTGCTGTCTTCTGTGTAGCAGTCTGTTGTGCTGTCACCTTGTTCCCAGGTGCTGTCTTCTGTGTAGCAGTCTGCTGTGCTGTCACCTTGTTCCTGGTGCTGTCTTCTGTGTAGCAGTCTGTTGTGCTGTCTTCTGTGTAGCACTGTGTGCTGTCTTCTGTGTAGCAGTCTGTCTGTGCTGTCTTCTGTGTAGCAGTCTGTTGTGCTGTCTTCTGTGTAGCAGTCGTTGTGCTGTCATTTGTGTGCAGTCTTTGTGCGTTTTGTCTGTCATCTTGTTCCCGGTGTGTCTTCTGTGTAGCAGTCTGTTGTGCTGTCACCTTGTTCCCAGTGCTGTCTTTGTGTAGCAGTCGTTGTGCTGTCACCTTGTTCCCGTGCTGTCTTTGTGTAGCAGTCGTGTGCTGTCTTTCTGTGTAGCAGTCTGTTTGTGCTGTCACCTTGTTCCCGGTGCTTGTCTTTGTGTAGCAGTCTGTTGTGCTGTCACTTGTTCCCGTGCTGTCTTCTGTGTAGCAGTCTGTTGTGCTGTCACCTTGTTCCCAGTGCTGTCTTCTGTGTAGCAGTCTGTTGTGCTGTCACCTTGTTCCCGGTGCTGTCTCTTTTTGTAGCAGTCTGTTGTGCTGTCACCTTGTTCCCGGTGCTGTCTTCTTTGTAGCAGTCTGTTGTGCTGTCATCTTGTACCTGGTGCTGTCTTCTGTGTAGCAGTCTGTTGTGCTGTCATCTTGTTTCCCGTGTGTCTTCAGTGTAGCAGTCTGTTGTGCTGTCACCTTGTTCCCGGTGCTGTCTTCTGTGTAGCAGTCTGTGTGCTGTCATCTTGTTCCTGGTGCTGTCTTCTGTGTAGCAGTCTGCTGTGCTGTCATCTTGTTCCCGGAGCTGTCTTCTGTGTAGCAGTCTGTTGTGCTGTCATCTTGTTCCCGGTGCGTCTTCTGTGTAGCAGTCTGTTTGTGCTGTCATCTTGTTCCTGTGCTGTCTCTGTGTAGCAGTCTGCTGTGCTGTCATCTTGTTTCCCGGGCTGTCTTCTGTGTAGCCGTCTGCTGTGCTGTCATCTTGTTCCTGGTGCTGTCTCTGTGTTGCAGTCTGCTGTGCTGTCACTTTCCCGGTGCTGTCTTCTGTGTAGCAGTCTGTTGTGCTGTTCCTTCTGTGTGCAGTCTGTTGTGCCGTCACCTTGTTCCCAGTGCTGTCTTCTGTGTAGCAGTCTGTTGGCCTGTCTCTGTGTAGCAGTCTGTGTGCTGTCCTTGTTCCCGTGCTGTCTTCTGTGCATCTCCTGTGCCTGGCTTCAGGCCTGTCTCCGTCCAGCTGTCACTCTGTCCCATGCTTTCAGGCGTCTCGCCCCCAGGCTGTCATCGTGCTTCCAGCGTCTCCCACAGGCTGTCATCGTGCTTCCAGCGTCTCCCCAGGCTGTCATCGTGCTTCCGCGTCTCCCCCAGGGCTGTCATCGTGCTTCCGCGTCTCCCCGGCTGTCATCGTGCTTCGCGTCTCCCCAGCTGTCATCGTGCTTCCAGCGTCTCCCCAGGCTGTCATCGTGCTTCCAGCGTCTCCCCCAGGCTGTCATCGTGCTTCAGCGTCTCCCCCAGGCTGTCATCGTGCTTCAGCGTCTCCCCCAGGCTGTCATCGTGCTTCCAGCGTCTCCCCCAGGCTGTCATCGTGCTTCCAGGCGTCTCCCCCAGGCTGTCATCGTGCTTCCAGCGTCTCCCCCAGGCTGTCATCGTGCTTCCAGCGTCTCCCCCAGGCTGTCATCGTGCTTCCAGCGTCTCCCCAGGCTGTCATGTGCTTCCAGCGTCTCCCCCAGGCTGTCATCGTGCTTCCAGCGTCTCCCCCAGGCTGTCATCGTGCTTCGCGTCTCCCCCAGGCTGTCATCGTGCTTCCAGCGTCTCCCCCAGGCTGTCATCGTGCTTCCAGCGTCTCCCCAGGCTGTCATCGTGCTTCCGCGTCTCCCCCAGGCTGTCATCGTGCTTCCAGCGTCTCCCCCAGGCTGTCATCGTGCTTCCGGCGTCTCCCCCAGGCTGTCATCGTGCTTCTCGACGTCTCCCCCAGGCTGTCATCGTGCTTCGCGTCTCCCCCAGGCTGTCATCGTGCTTCCGCGTCTCCCCCAGGCTGTCATCGTGCTTCCAGCGTCTCCCCCCAGGCTGTCATCGTGCGCTTCAGCGTCTCCCCCAGGCTGTCATCGTGCTTCTGACGTCTCCCCCAGCTTCATCGTGCTCTGCTTCTCACCAGGCTGTCATCGTGCTTCCACGTCTCCCGCAGGCTGTCATCGTGCTTCCAGCGTCTCCCCCAGGCTGTCATCGTGCTTCTGACGTCTCCCCCAGGCTGTCATCGTGCTTCCAGCGTCTCCCCCAGGCTGTCATCGTGCTTCCGCGTCTCCCCCAGGCTGTCATCGTGCTTCCGGCGTCTCCCAGCCTCCGCGCCCCCAGGCTGTCATCGTGCTTCAGCGTCTCCCCCAGGCTGTCATCGTGCTTCCAGGCGTCTCCCCAGGCTGTCATCGTGCTTCCGCGTCTCCCCCAGGCTGTTCTCATCGTGCTTCCAGCGTCTCCTCAGGCTGTCATCGTGCTTCCAGCGTCTCCCCCAGGCTTCATCGTGCTTCCGGCGTCTCCCCCAGGCTGTCATCGTGTTTCCAGCGTCTCCCCCAGGCTGTCATCGTGTTCCGGCGTCTCCCCCAGGCTGTCATGTGCTTCCAGCGTCTCCCCAGCTGTCATCGTGCTTCTGACGTCTCCCCCAGGCTGTCATCGTGCTTCTGAGTCTCCCCCAGGCTGTCATCGTGCTTCCGCGTCTCCCCAGGCTGTCATCGTGCTTCCAGCGTCTCCCCCAGGCTGTCATCGTGCTTCCAGCGTCTCCCCCAGGCTGTCATCGTGCTTCCAGGTCTCCCCCAGGCTGTCATCGTACTTCCAGCGTCTCCCCCAGGCTGTCATGGTGCTTCCAGCGTCTCCCCCAGGCTGTCATCGTACTTCCAGCGTCTCCCCCAGGCTGTCATCGTGCTTCAGTGTCTCCCCAGGCTGTCATCGTGCTTCCAGCGTCTCCTCCAGGCTGTCATGGTGCTTCCAGCGTCTCCCCCAGGCTGTCATCGTACTTCCAGGTCTCCCCCAGGCTGTCATCGTGCTTCCAGCGTCTCCCCCAGGCTGTCATGGTGCTTCCAGCGTCTCCCCCAGGCTGTCATCGTGCTTCCAGCGTCTCCCCAGGCTGTCATCGTGCTTCCGACGTCTCCCCCAGGCTGTCATCGTGCTTCCGGCGTCTCCCCCAGGCTGTCATGTGCTTCCAGCGTCTCCCCCAGGCTGTCATCGTGCTTCCAGCGTCTCCCCCAGGCTGTCATCGTGCTTCTGCGTCTCCCCAGGCTGTCATCGTGCTTCCGCGTCTCCCCCAGGCTGTCATCGTGCTTCCGCGTCTCCCCCAGGCTGTCATCGTGCTTCCAGCGTCTCCCCAGGCTGTCATGGTGCTTCTGATGTCTCCCCCAGGCTGTCATCGTGCTTCTGACGTCTCCCCCAGGCTGTCATCGTGCTTCCAGCGTCTCACCAGGCTGTCATCGTGCTTCCAGCGTCTCCCCAGGCTGTCATCGTGCTTCTGACGTCTCCCCCCAGGCTGTCATCGTGCTTCCACGTCTCCCCAGGCTGTCATCGTGCTTCCAGCGTCTCCCCCAGGCTGTCATCGTGCTTCCACGTCCTCCCCCAGGCTGTCATCGTGCTTCTGACGTCTCCCCCAGGCTGTCATCGTGCTTCGCGTCTCCCCAGGCTGTCATCGTGCTTCCAGCGTCTCCCCCAGGCTGTCATGTGCTTCCAGCGTCTCCCCCAGGCTGTCATGTGCTTCCAGCGTCTCCCCCAGGCTGTCATGTGCTTCGGCGTCTCCCCCAGGCTGTCATCGTGCTTCCACGTCTCCCCCAGGGCTGTCATGGTGCTTCCGGCGTCTCCCCCAGGGCTGTCATGGTGCTTCCAGGCGTCTCCCCCAGGCTGTCATGGTGCTTCGGGCGTCTCCCCAGGGCTGTCATCGTGCTTCCAGTTCTCCCCAGGCTGTCATGTGTGTTTCGGGCGTCTCCCCCAGGCTGTCATGGTGCTTCGGCGTCTCCCCCAGGCTGCATTGCTTCTCGTGCTCGCCAGTCTTTACGTTCCCAGGCTGTCATCGTGCTTCTGACGTCTCCCCAGGCTGTCATCGTGCTTTTGACGTCTCCCTCAGGCTGTCATCGTGTTCTGACGTCTCCCAGGCTGTCATCTGTTCAAAACGAATGAACCAGTCATCGATTCGTGCGTGCATGCGTGCGTCTATATCGATCTATGTTGTGTCGCATTGTGTTGCGTGTGTGTGCTGTGTGCGTGTGTTGTGATGTGTCCGTACTCGATGTGGTGTGTGTGTGTGTGTGGCGCGTGTGTGTGTGTGTGCGTGCGTGTGTGCGGCGTGTGTGTGTTGTGTGTGTGTGTGTGGTGTGCGTGCGTGTGCGCATTTGCGCCGCGCGTGTATGTTTGTGGCACCAGCGATCCTCATGCCATTGTCACTGTGGTAGAAAAAAAAAAAATGATTGTGATCACTTTGCGAAATCCTGGTTTCCAGTGATAACTTGAAAACGTTAAGCTCATGATAAGGATTCCGTCTGATTGGCTCACTGATTGCAGTGACGTCACCTCCCTCATAAGAATCAGTCCGATTGCCTCACTGATTGCAGTGACGTCACTTCCCTCATAAGGGAATCAGTCCGATTGCCTCACTGATTGCAGTGACGTCACTTCCCTCATAAGGAATCAGTCCGATGCCTCATGATGCAGGAGTCATTCTAAGTCGTCGATTGCCTCACTGATTGCAGTGACGTCATTCCTCATAAGGGATCAGTCCGATTGCCTCACTCGATTGCCATCACGTTCAGCCTTCCCTCATAAGGGATCAGTCCGATTGCCTCACTGATTGCAGTGACGTCACTTCCCTCATAAGGGATCAGTCCGATTGCCTCACTGATTGCAGTGACGTCACTTCCCTCATAAGGGATCAGTCGATTGCCTCACTGATTGCAGTGACGTCACTTCCCTCATAAGGGATCAGTCTGACTGCCTCACTGATTGCAGTGACGTCACTTCCCTCAAAAGGGGATCAGTCTGTCCTCACTGATTGCAGTGACGTCACTTCCCTCATAAGGGATCAGTCTGACTGCCTCACTGATTGCAGTGACGTCACTTCCCTCATAAGGGATCAGTCTGACTGCCTCACTGATTGCAGTGACGTCACTTCCCTCATAAGGGATCAGTCATGCCTCACTGATTGCAGTGACGTCACTTCCCCATAAGGGATCACAGTCACGTTCAGTGAGCCTAAAACATGAAGCAGATACGATAACCTTTGCCCTCAAATAGTGTCTGCTCCGTTGTTGCAACTGACAGCACTGAAGTTATACATCGATGCTTTACATGGATGTACTCATAACTCATTACCATCCAAATGAGAATGCAAATGTTCCAGAATTTGTCACTTACCTGGTTCAAATCGTGTAGTACCTGTCCTCTCTGCTATGGAAACCAATGATGGTGCGCTATGGAATCCTGGTGGCCTGGTACCAGATTTTGGACAGTGGCCAATCCCTAAAATCCTGCCACCAAACAAAAAGCCATCAGATATGAATTAATATAAAACACAAACCTCAGATTTTGATCCATTCCTGACTCAAAAACAAATCGCTAATCCCCGAGACAGAGACACCACATCCTATAAGAAACATACCAAAGTCTAATAAAGGGAATACAAAGAAAACGAAACAGAATACCTAAGTACTGAAAAAAAAACGACGCTACATTCTGAGAAAAAAAACCCTGTAGGCCCTCCAAAAGGGAAAAGCCAATGTAAAAAAAAAGAGAAGACACTAGACCCTATGAAAGGACACATTTGACTTAACATCCCTAGTGAGGAGGACACAGACCACACTAAACCTTATCACAGGAGTTGGATCATTTGACTTACCATCCCTAGTGAGGAGGACACAGACCACACTAAACCTTATCACAGGAGTTGGATCATTTGACTTACCATCCCTAGTGAGGAGGACACAGACCACACTAAACCTTATCACAGGAGTTGGATCATTTGACTTACCATCCCTAGTGAGGACACACAGACCACACTAAACCTTATCACAGGAGTTGGATCATTTGACTTACCATCCCTAGTGAGGACGACACAGACCACACTAAACCTTATCACAGGAGTTGGATCATTTGACTTACCATCCCTGGTGAGGAGGACACAGACCACACTAAACCTTATCACAGGAGTTGGATCATTCATGAAAACAGAGCACACAATTCCGTGAAAGACGGCCACTGTTCCCTATCAATGAAGACTCGAAGTCCTGTGAAAAGAAGAAACATAACCATCAGAAACAAGACTAACTCGGTGAGAAAAGAGCATGAAGCCCTTCGAAAAGGAGGCACTAAACTGTGTGAAAACAGTCGCCAGACCACATGAAAGCAGAACACCAAACTCAGTGAAGATGGTAATACCAGGTAAACATTATTCTGCGGAAAGGACTACGAAAGAAAGGGACCAAACCGCATCAACAATGAACACTAAACTCTATGAAAGGAGATGTTATTAAGCGCTATGAAACATGACGTTTAACCCTGAGAAATAAGACACAAGACCGTGAAAGGAGGAAACTAAATCATCATTAAAGAATACTGAACTGGTCAATGTCTATCTCCCAGTTCCAACGTTGCTCGCTTCTGCTAGTGTGCGTGCGGTTTTGTGTGTGTGTGTGTGTGTGTGTGTGTGTGTGTGTGTGTGTGTGTGTGTGTGTGTGTGTGTGTGTGTGGTGTGTGAAACGAAGGGAGAAAACATTGAACCACATGACAATGACAACACGTTATATATTGATAAAAATCTAACAATGGAGGGGCTTCTGTACTCAACTTTGCCATCTAAAATCTGGTAAAATTGCAACAGGATTTGATCCCATTTCTTACATGATAAAGCATTTTTCACAATGCTTTTTGAAAAAAAATTATTAGAGTTCTTCCAATTATGCTGGAAGTCTGGAAAGCTGCCAATGGCTTGGAAGAAAGCAACAGTTGTACCTATCCATAAACAAGGAAAATCAAAAAGAAAATCTAATTTTCGACCCATTTCTTTGACTCCTCACATTGGAAAACTTTTTGAGAAGATAAAATTCAGATTAGAACATTTCCTTGAAAAGAATGGGATTTTGCCAATATTTCAAGCTGGTTTCAGAAAAGGGAGGTGTGTCACTGATCATTTTAGTCTTTTATTCCGATTTACTGATCTCAGGTACCAAGGTTGAAAGGGTGACTGAGTATTCTTCTTCTTCTGCGTTCGATGAAGCTGGATGCGTCAGACTTGTAACCGGCCGCATGATGAAGCCCGCGGTCTTCTCAGGTCAGAACGGGCTCCCCAAAGCTGCGCTGTAACTCCGCTCCCCCCGGCAGGTTGTGTGTCGTTAGAGCTGCGTGAGTAGGACAGCGCAAGAGGACATGTTCAGGTCTGGGTCCAGTGCCGCATGGACACTGGTCATGTATGTGATCTTCAGGCGGTAAGGTGGCTCAGCAGTCTGCAGGGGCCGTCTCAGTCTGGAAGAGGATTGTCTGCTGGTGCCTTTGGAGCTGTGGATCGGGTCAGCACACTCTCTGCACCGCCTTTCTTCCACTGGACTGAAACTGGTTTGGATGATGGTCTTGGCCTCCCTGTAGGTCACGGGGTGGCTGACTGCTCCATTTTGCTGCCTGCTTGGAGAGAGCATCAGCTTTCGTGCCATGATCCCACAATGAGACGGATCCACTGAAGCGTAATGACAGACTGTTTGAGAGTTCATGGAGGGCAGCTGATGTCTGCGTATGTTGTCATTTCTGTGTTCTGAGTCCTGCAGCAGAGATCGGCAGTCTGTGAAGAAGACAACTCTGTGATGGCTGGCGGTTCAGAAGATCCTCACTGCGGAGCGTGCTATTGCTCGCTCTGTAGTATGACTGAGTATAAGTATTAGTTCTGTTATCGATGACAATACGTTCACTTCTAATTCTCTCTCTGTGTAAAAAAATGTCAGTCAAGGTGTATGCTTACAGAAATGAGATACCTTGAGTGACTGTGACGTTTTAAAGCATCACAGAGCAATATTGAATCTGTGATCACTTTTTCATTTTGTGTGGTATGGTGGATTAAATGTGAAAACAAATGCTTGCTGAAAAGATTGTGAAACGTGTGTAAGATATGGTGTTAAGCAACAAAGTTTAGGAGAAATGTTTGAGAAAAGAGTGCCTAAGAAAGCTCAGAAGATTGCATGTGATGAAACCCATCCTCTGTTCCCCTTTTATGAAAAGATGCCTTCAGATAGACGATTCCGGCAACTGAAATGTGAAACCAACAGACTGAATCGTAGTTTCTTGCCTATTTCAATCCGTTCATTGAATAATCACTGACCTGACCATCCTGAGTAAATGTTTAATGCTGGGGTGAGACGTGGATAGAGAGAGAGAGAGGGTGGGGTGGGGTGGGGGTGGGGGAGGGTGGTGGGGAGAGAGTGAGAGTAAATGTTTTGGGGAGGGGGATGATAATCAAGTGATAATGATTTTAAAATTATCTCAGTTCTCACCCCGTGTAGTGTGTGTGTGGTGTGTGTGTGTGAAGTGTGTGTGTGTGTGTGGTGTGTGAGTGTGTTGTGTGTGTATGTGTGTGTGTTGTGTGTGTCGCGCCCCTTTTTTACGGTTTATTTTAGCGTACAGCTGATTTTATTAAATTCACTGGATGTAAAATGAGTGTATGTTGGGATAGAGTTATTGATTAGTTTTATGTGAAAAATAAGCTTACAGTAGTATATATGTTTTTTAAATTTGTTGGGCATATGTTGCAGGTAGTGAGGGTGCATTTTTGCACATTTTACATCATTCAATGTTGTGTACTCATATGTCATGTGTTTTGTGTTCCCACCACAACACAAAGTTCTTATCAAAGAACATAAAGTGTCTTGAATTGAATTGAATTGAATTAGCTTCACACGTCAAAAAGCCTTGGCTAAGCGACACTCCACTTTAGCC
>JAMYXO010000274.1:22500-42500 GCA_033310375.1 Conus canariensis | reverse complement strand
TTGTGTCTCACATCGTGCAAGTCCCAACACTCTAAAAGAATATGTTTCATTGTGAGTGGCACATGACATGGAATGCACCACGGCGCTTCTTCATTCTTTAAAAGGTACGAATGGGTAAAATACGAATGGCCGGTGTGCAGCCGGCACAGAACTGTTTCTTCTTTATGACCACCAGACGTAAATGGGAGGAACTCCTTAAGGTTTGGACGGATCTGAAAGAGTTTGTTATCCGTCTGTGTGTTCCAATCCTCCTGCCAGAGGTCTCTCACATAATCGTTAATTTTGGGTTTCAGATCTGAGCAAGGGATATAAATATTGGACAATTTCTCTCTTGTGGCATTCTTGGCTAAACGATCAACCATTTCGTTACCTCCGATGCCAACATGACCAGGAACCCAAGCGAGAATAATGTTGTAACCATCCGCTTTCAACTTGCTAAAAAGTTCAAAGAAATGTAAAAGTTCTGGATGCTGAAGGTTGCGGCCAGCTATGGCCTCCAAAGCTGACAGCGAATCCGACAGAACCAGAAAGTCCCTCTTGGTAGATTGTGAAATTATTTTCAATGCCAGAACCAGAGCAGTAAGTTCAGCGGAATAGACAGAGGCATCTGGAGGTATATGTTTTAACAGTATCTGAGAAGGAGCACCAGGGCAATAGGCTGCACAGGCCACTCCATCCTCAGACTTGGAACCGTCAGTGAAAATTTTCTGACAGGATGGAAATTTTGAACAGAGGTCAGCATACAATGCCTTGTATGCCTGAGAGCTGGTGGACTCTTTACGAAAAGCTGCGAGATCAAAACGAATCTCTGGTGTGAAAAAGGTCCACGGAGGCTGATCCGGAAACTTGGAAAAATCAGACACAACTCCTAGGTCTAGACCTGCATTCCGCGCGTGAGGCTGCATACGAACACCAAACGGCGGAATACAGTTTGGGTTGTTTTCGAATTTGTTTTGAAACTGGGGGTCAAAGACACAGTCATAGGCAGGATTCTGCGGTTCTGAGGACAGTCTGATATAGTAATTTAGAGACATTTTCAGCCTGCGGTTGGACAGTGAGGGTTCACCTGCCTCTGCGTACAGGCTGTACACAGGGGTGG
This sequence comes from Conus canariensis, assembly GCA_033310375.1. Lineage (NCBI taxonomy): Eukaryota > Metazoa > Mollusca > Gastropoda > Neogastropoda > Conidae > Conus > Conus canariensis. The sequence goes on along the minus strand of JAMYXO010000274.1, from coordinate 41,401 downwards.
TGCGGAATGCTCCAAGACAGAGACGAAGCCCTTGATGGTGGATAGGGTCCATGAGTTTCAGATAAGAGGGTCTTGCAGACCCGTACACAGCACAACCATAGTCCAGTTTGGAGCGGACCAGGGCTCTGTAGAGATGCAGCAAAGTTTTCTTATCAGCGCCCCAGTCAGTGTGCGCTACGACCCGCAGAATATTCAGAGCTTTCTGGCAAGAGGTTTTGAGATTTTTAATGTGGCTGAGAAAGTTGAGTTTTTGATCAAAAATAACTCCTAGGAATTTGGCTTCTTTTACAGCTGGAATGGTGGACTTGTCCAGACGAATTTCAGGATCAACAAAAAATTGACGAAAATTGTGAAAATGGATTGACTGAGTTTTGGTACGTGAGAAGGTAAACCCGTTTTCCTCGGCCCACTGTTGGATCTTGTTGACACAAAGTTGGAGTCGACGCTGTACGCTGGCGTAAGAAGCTCCAACTGCGTACAGCGCAAAATCGTCAACAAACAGAGAGGACTCAGAGCCCTGGCTTACCGATTTTACAATGTCGTTAATTTTAATGCTGAAAAGAGCAGGAGAAAGGATGCTCCCCTGAGGTACACCCAACTCCTGCCCATGGATGTCAGAGTGCGGTGCCAACACGCACCTGGAACTGTCGGTCAGCCAAAAAGTTCTGTATAAACAGAGGCAGGTGACCACGGAAACCAAGTCTGTGCAAGTCCAGAAGAATTCCTGATTTCCATGTGGTGTCATACGCTTTTTCGAGGTCGAAAAAGATAGCGACCACATGCTGTTTACTGACAAAGGCATTGCGGATGGTGGTTTCCAGACGGATTAGATGGTCGACTGTCGAGTGGTATTTCCGGAAACCGCATTGTTGACTGGCCAAAAGGCCATCGGTTTCCAACTTCCACATCAGACGGGAGTTGACCATCTTCTCCAACAACTTACAGAGGCAGCTAGTCAGAGCTATTGGACGATAGTTGGAAGGGTTGGTAAGGTCCTTTCCAGGCTTTGGAATTGGAATGATCAGGGCTTTCCGCCAGGAGGGCGGAAAGCACCCTGTGGTCCAGATATGGTTGTATACTTTAAGAAGGGTCTGGAGACAGCTTTCTGGAAAATGTTTCAAAACCTGATAATGAATATCATCCAGACCAGGGGCAGAGTCAGTGCAGGTTTGTAAAGCTGTTTTCAGTTCATTGATTGAAAAAGGGAGATTGTAGGCTTCAGAGTTATCTGATGTGAAATTGTATAAAGAGTTATCTCTGAGTTGTTTGTTTTTTAAAAAGGCTGCAGATTTATTTGAAAGATGAGGAGTTCTGTTGGATGGTGGAAGCCAACAGATTGGCAACAGCCTGTTTGTCAGTGACCAGAGCATCGGCAAGTTTCAAGTGATGAATGGAGGGGTTGGTGTTTTTCCCTTTGATTTTTCTGATGATGTTCCAGACTTTTTTCTTTGAAGTTTTTGATGTCAGCCCGGAGCAGAAGTTTCTCCAAGACTGACGTTTACTGATTTTGAAAGTGTGTCTGGATTTGGCGCGGAGTTTCTGATGGGCTCGAGCGTTGGGACCTGAAGGTCGGTGGTATACCCGACGCTGAGCCCGTTTGCGAACTTTTGAAATTTGTTGGCAGTCTGAATTAAACCAGGGTGTTTTGGGCATTTGGAGTTTATTGGAAGACATTGGAATACAGGTTTTAGCACACTTTATCACAGTGTTAGTCAGAGATTCAGCTGGGTCTGGACTCTGAAGAAAATCAGTGTCCTGGAATTCTTTCAAAAGATTGGTGGCAAAAAGATTCCAGTTGGCCTTCTTATAATTAAGATGTTGTGAGACAGATGTTTTCAGTTAATAAGGGTTTTAAAAGAACAGGGAAATGGTCACTTCTGTGCAGATCGTCATGGACAGACCACTCATAGTCCAGGACCAGCGAGGGGTCACAAATCGACAAATCTAAACACGAAAGTGAACCTGTGGAAGAGTGGAGGTAGGTTGGAGCTCCATCGTTCAGACAACACAAATCAAAGTCTGAAAGGACATCCTCAAGAAGCAGACCTCTGGATGACGAACTGACACTACCCCAAAGAGGATTGTGACCATTAAAGTCACCCAACAGCAAAAAAGGTCGAGGAAGTTCTCCGATCAGACTGACAAGGTCCTGACGACAAACCGGGACAGAAGGTGGCAGATACAGTGAGCAGATTGTAACAGTCTTGTGGAGAGTGACTCTCGCAGCTACAGCCTGAAGGGAGGTAGTCAGAGCGACAGGACTAAACAGCAAAGTTTTGTGTAAAAGAAGGGCAACACCGCCTGACAGTCCCAATGTGGATGGTTGTGCAGGTTTAGAAAGAATATTAAAGCCAGAAAGAGTGAAGGTCTTCTGGCTTTGAATTTTAGTTTCCTGAAGAGCCACGACGGAAGGTTTTACAGTTTGACACAGAAGTTGCAGCTCCTCAAAATTTGAATTTAGGCCACGGATATTCCAATGGATTAGTTTACTACTGTCCATGGTGCAGAGGATGAACAGGAGAGAAGTCAGGTCATCTCCTCGTCATCGTCTGCGTTCAGTGGAGCAAATTATTGCTTAGTTTCACTGGACTGTTTGGGTCTTCAGACCTGCTGGCAGACTTGCCCACAGGTGAGAAGGTCTGGATTTGGGAGATGGTGGAGGTTTCTTCCTCATCTCCACCATCTCCACACTTGGTTGAACTCCCTTGCCCGCACGGGCACTGCTCGAGGAAGTTCGAGGCGGGAGGGTTGGCTTTTTCATCTGCCCAGCAGCAGATGGAGTAGACTGCTGGGCAGTCTGAGGGGTGGCGGATTTTTTGCCTCCACCAGGGGCACCCACTTTGGGTTGGGAGGCGGTGGACTTGCTTCCACCAGAGCTTAACGGTCTTTCTTGCAATGTCTTGGTGAAAGTAAAATTGTCAGTCTGGCAGCAGACTGAACGGGTGGAAACTTTCTTTATAACGGAAGCATAAGAAGACACTGTTGACGTCTGACTGCCAACAACCTGTGTGCGTGCCTCAAAAAACGAAATTTTCTTTTCAGTCTTCACTCTTTGGATGGTGGACTCCTGAACCCAAACAGGGCAGTTGCGTGAAGAGGAGGGGTGGTCGCCACCGCAGTTCGCACAATGAGCCGGGTCTTTACACGGCCCATCATGGGTTGCCTTGCAACAAACACCACACACCTCCTGCCCAGAACAGCGGTCTCTGACATGTCCAAACTTCTGGCATTTGAAACACCTCAACGGGGATGGGACATACAGTTGGACACGTACATTTAAGTACCCTACTTTAATGACCGGAGGCAGCACAGGGTTGCAGAATGTCAAAGAGGGTGTTGGTGGGCACTCTTTCTGCACCTTTTTTGACTGTCACCCTAATACACCTCTGTCACACCTTGGGACGCAAGTTCTGTCTTGATCTCCGCTTCCGAGACACCTTTCAAATCCGGGCACCGAATAACCCCTTTGGTCGAATTTAACTGCTTATGGGGGGTCACCCGGATCTCTCTGTCCACGAGTTTTGTTGCCCTCAGCAGCTGCTCCGATTGCCTCTTTGATCTGCACTGGACGAGGAAAGTGCCATTCCGTAGCCTTTTCACTGACTGAGGGTCACCTGCTAGACCCTGAAAGCCCTTCTGAATAGCAAAAGGACTCAGAGCAGAAATAGGCTTTTCCTGCTCTGTCCCTTCAACCACAAGCCAGGAAGCCCAAAAACCTGTCATCTGTCTCGTCTCCATATCCGAGTCACTGTCGGAATCGTTATGACTAGAAATGGGGTCCACTGCCTTCCTCTTCTTTATGGGGGGGTGTGATTTGGATAAAGCCATGATTTATGTTTAGAAATTTCGTCTCTCCCTTACCCACCCACCATGGAGTCCAACTAAGGGGCCAGGGCCAAGAAATCACTGTCTTGACCCCTTCCAGGCTTCAGGAGAGATATACGACAAACAGAAGCCTACTGACCCTGTCCCCCCTGATCATGCCCAACTCCCGGGAACAGAGGGCTGAGCACTGCAGGGGTTACCTTGGCCAGTCGGAGAACTGCCTGTCTTGACCCAGCCCCACGAAGGGAAGCCAATTGATACACCCGGGCCAGAGTGTACCTCCTGTCTAGGAGAGGTCCGAGCCAAAGTGATGTGTTGAGGGCGTTGGCCCTCTCAATCACCAGGATCTCATCCCCCTCCGTCACAGGTCGCACCGCACGGCAAACGCGGCGGATCTTAAGAAGACCACAGAGAGAAAAAGAGTGTGGAAAAGAAGGCTTGAAAGGGAGACGAAGAAAGAAAAGAACCGTTAAGAAATGCAGAAGACAATAGGAAAAAGGTGGGTTACTATTTGTCTGGGCCCTCACTCCTAACCTTTCTGACATGGGAGACCCTACCAGGGGCATCAATTCCTACCACGTAATGCTTGGCCAGTCAGCAGCTTGGCTATACAGGCCTAGAAGCATTGACAACAACTAACCATCTAGTCGAGTATTGATGCCCCCGTCAGCAAAGCCTAAAAGATCACTGGACCACGCAAGCCCTCCGACCACGGCAAGGTTGCAACCCCCGGAGGGCCATACCGGACTGAACAGTACCAACTTCACCAGTCTGTATAATCTGAGTCAGCCGGGCACAATTTCCCTTGAAAACTATGGGTTCACAGCTCATGTTCCTGATGTGATCCATTTAAATACAAAAGTAGTCAACAATCGGTCCTGCCAAAGTGTGCACCGTCAGTGTGACTCAGTCTACCAGTAACTCAACCGAGTGGCGCTGGAAACGACATTACACCTCTACTTTCCGTTCAGGTTTTGTCGGTTTGTATCCCTCCGACACATAGTATTTTCCAATCGATTATCAGCGATAATATCTGCCATCAGGCCAAATTTTTCATCTCTTTTCCTATTAGCTGATATTTCTTATGCATACAGTCGCATTTTTATGGCAAATCCTATGCGACTTGGAGAAATATTACAGCCCCACGTACTGAGTTAACAGGGATAGATGCCTATGTTTTTTTTTCTCTCTCAGGGTCTTTGCACGAGCACAAGTAGCTTCCTTTGTGAAGTGTAATCACAACTTGGAACACCGCGTGAAGTTAACCTTTAACTATAACTCGGGTCATCCTGGGAAATTCAATCCGTTTTCAAAATTAAAGCAAAACACTACACGAATGTTCAGTCTTACATCAAAGATGTCAGTAAAGAGCTGCTCTAACGACCTTATGAACGACTTTTTCAGTCTGCTCTAATGATCTTATGAACGACTTTTTCAGTCATTTTTTTTTCGTTTAAATTATCCGCTACCTGTGCATCCCCCCTCCCCCCACTGTTCCCCCTCCCTCCCCATCCCCTATGTCTTTCCCAGCCTTCTACCTCCTTCCTTGTAAGTCTATTATTTCCAAAGGGTTGGGACATCTTTGGTGGATGAGACATGTCAGAATATAGTTTATTCGCAAATCGCAGAACTGTTCGGGATACTGGAAGTAAAGAAGGGCGCTAATCCAATATCTATTTCCAGTTGGTGGCCTGTCAAAGTTGCTCACCTGCCTCTCTTTGTAGCTGTCTTTTGTGCCGTCACCTTGTTCCTGGTATGGTCTTTCTTCTGGGCTCCTCTCCGTTTCCAGTGTCTCCCTCGGGCTGTCCTCCGGTTCGTCGTGTCTCTCCTTGCTTGCCGTTCGGTTCCCGTTGTTGCCTCTGGCTTTCCGTCCTGTTCCTGACGTCTGAGATATGAAAGGAAAACGCTACATCCTGCGAAAGGAAACTATTTCTTGTGAAACAGTAGGTAATGCCATGAAAGGACAACACTAAATCATGTGAAAAGACACAGAACACTAGGAAATAAAAACACTGAACCCTGCGAAGGAAGTGTACACCACATGCAGCAGAATCAAAGCATACCTCATCCTACCAGACCATTGCGCTGGGTTCATTATACACTGCAAGTAAGCCAGGAACATTTCAAGTTTTTACGAACGTTAATGATTACCAAAACAAATCACTGACAAGCAAATTTCTATGGAGTTGCTACTTTGTGAGGAGCGTTATTACGATTTTTGCGTGTGGTTCACACCCCCCCCCCCCCCCTCCTCTACCTGAAAACAAGACAACTGCCTTGTTTGTCTTTTACAAAATTAGACAGTGTGAACACTATGGCTTTACTAACCTTACGATCGATACTTTACACGTTTCCTTTTTTTCCTGTAGTTTATCGTTATATGGAAAAATAAAACTGCCAATGTTTTTAAAGATCAGCATTTACTGTACCTGGCTATGGCACACTGCTGAGCAGTCACGGGGCTGTGACGTTCATTCCCGGCAACGTGGACTCCGGGCATTCTCAGTGACCCTGACAGTTCCTGAGTTCACCCAAGCATTTAATCCTTACCCAAATGGCAGACCCGGGAATCTGACTAAGAGGTGAACACTTTCAACGTTTGAAATGTCACAGGTTAAGCTATGTTCAAGACCACTGTTTTCCAGCCTATTCTCCGTGCCTTATCTTTGTCATGTCCCTCAAAGAAGTGGAGGACAATGACATGTATCTAGAATGCAGACCTCCAGTGGAACACTTTCACCACTAACATCTCGGAGACAGGACCAACAATCTGCGAGAAGTCGTCCCTGCGGAACTTTCAGGCAAGAGCAATGAGGTTACTGTTCTTTTTCAAGTGACTGTATTCCTCCAAGACAAGAGCAGTCTGGTCCGCACCTGGCCGTTGACATATTTATTGATGCCTACAATTTCACGGCTTCATGGACTGTTCTGCAAAGATGAAGATCCCTTGCAAACTGATCCCAGGGTGCCTTGTAGCTCCTCAAATTGCATCTATCAATGAAAGACAACTGGAGATACCAGCAACTCGATACTAGTGAATCATTGGGAAAAGGGGGCCCCGGCCAGAACGAATGACGGTGACACCAGAGGTACAGAAACATGCAGATGTATGCATCTTGCCTCCCAGCATATAAACCGACCCAACACATCATCCAGTGACTAACAGACGTACAGGGACGTTGTTGAAGGATCTGTATGGAAGAGAAACCCGTGTTGTGGTAGCAAGCACAGCACATTGTTCTGGTCTGTTTCACGGGTGGTTCCAGAGCTCCTTTGTGAATACACACCAGGAATGACTTGTGAAACTTGCTCCAGATTCACAACTTCAACGAATCTGATGTCAGTTCCACAAGTTACCTATGAGCCACATATGTATCCCATTACCTAAGGCAAGGGATACCCAAGTACCTGGTGATCACAAGGAAACTTCAGGAACAACAAATCTTTCCTGAAGCATAACCTCTGACAGTTCCATGGGCGGTTCCAGAACTTTGTGAGTACAGACCAGAAACGACATGAACTAGCTCCAGATTCACTGAATCAGAGTCTGAAGTCACTTTCACAAGTTGCCTACGAGCCACGTATTGAACCCATTACCCAAGGCAAGGGATACTCAGAAGTACCAGGTGATCACAAGAAACGTTTCAGGAACAAATCGTTCCTGAAGCATCCTCTCTGGCAGTTCCCTGGGCAGTTCCAAATTTCGTGAGTACACACCAGGATCGACTTGTGGAATTAGCTTCAGATTCGGAGCACCAAAGAATCTGATGTCAGTTCCACAGGTCGAGCCACATATTTATCCCACTACCAAGGCAAGGGATACTCTGAAGTACCAGGTGATCACTAGGAAACCCTTCAGGAACAACAACCTTTCCTGAAGCATCTCCTCTGGTACCGCTGTTCTGCAGCTTCGTTCCACGGACACCTGGCACCGGGAACCGGAGCAGCCCTGCCTGGCACAGGAAGGCCAGAGGCTTTGTGCTCCATACACCACAGATCTGATGCCTGTGGCCTTCAGTCTTTTCATCACCCTCTGGCAGAGGATGTCCTGATAAGCCGACGTGACCACACAGTGGATTCCATGGAAAAACAGATCCACTCTGACCTCATGATGTGAATGCTACACGCCAGAGACATACGTTTTCGATGTCTCCAGCGACACAAAGCACAAGTTCCATATCCACACAGAAGTTCAGCAACAGAGCAACCTGCACGTCTTCAGCCTTGTCAGAACTAAATGAGAAATTGTAACAGCATATGAATTCCACAAGCAATTAAAACCTGACCAACACCATCATTCTAGTCAAGACCCCCTTCCTTACGATTCACCATCCAAGATGACAGGTCACCTGGGATCGAAGAGTCTGAACATCCCCAGCTGTATTCCACAGATAAACTGAAAGAAGGCTCGGCACAACGTGCATCCTACTTCTAGAAATCGCCACTATTGCATGACGAACTTTGATTCCGAATAATTTAGAGTCTTCACAAAACACATCAACGCCAAACTGAAAACTAGACTTCACAGTCAATACAGTAACCTGAAAGCACCCCGAGACAGGCCTCCCACAGATTTCAGATCTACCACCAAGGTAAAAGGCAGGTGACAGTAATTCATGTCCGATCTGAACACCAGACGCATTTCTCAGTTCTGTCCCTCAGTGAACAGAACCAGAAAGGCACAAAAGGTAGACTGAAAAACAAGGCTCTATAACAACCTTGACACTTTTGACTCTCATGAGATATTACATCACTGGAAATCATTCGCCGCTTCTCTGGCCAACCATTTGGAAGGAATAAATGACAGAATGAAACTTCTCAGGACTGCTAAATTCACTGAGAATGTGCTGCGCTGCAAACATATGGAATGTACGTTAGTCGATGACTTCATGGTTAGGTTCAATATTAAATACAATCAGCTACATTAGTCGCAAGGAAAAAGGTCAATAAGGGCATTTGTAACAACGACAGGATGCCTAAGAACACTTCGATGTTAAAAGTTACTCTGCGTTTGTCAATATGTATAAACAGGCATGTGAAATGACATGTTAACATTTCTGAATCTATCGGTGTATGAGTAATACTAAGTTTATTATGCTTGTGTGTAAAAAAAATGTGCTGCACGTTTAATCAAGGGCTACACTAACAATTGCACCAGTAAAAGATATACTGAGAAGAATGCTTAATGAATGATAAAGAGCATCTTCCGTCAACTGATCGTCTTTTCTGATGAGGGTGTGATGGGGAGGAGTGGTGTTGGTCGTAAATATGGACATAGCCACATTAAGACAAACTATTGGTTTTCACAGTACAAAATCAGAGTTGTGGTTCTGACCTTGACCGTGTGAGCCTGGGGACGCACGCCACGAGGAAGGGGCGACACAAGTCCAGTCATAGGGGGAGGGTGGGGGGGCAGGTCCGCCTGATCCATCCAAGTTTCCTGTGTCATCCAAAAATATCTACAGAAATAAAGGTTGTTTTTTAATATATAGTAACTATACAAATGATAATGATAACAATAAGACAAAGGTGGGACGATTAAAGTCATACGCATTACAAGCTTATCTAAGTAGAAAGAAACTCGTGGAGAGCGTGGCAGCATTGAGTCCTCAGAAGAGAAGCCCCCTTCAAGCAAGTGTTTCGGCCCTTATCTCCTGACACTCTAGGGGGGTTGGGCCACACCCGGTTCATGACTCCGGATGTCCCTCTGCTGCCCCTTTTTTTCCCATCTTGGGACGAGCCATGGCTGGGATTCGAACCCATGACCCTCTGGACATGCTCATTTTCCACTTAATGACTCGCGCTTTAACCACTGAGCCACAGGGACACCTGATATTTGTAGGGAAATTAAGCCTTATGAAGTTCACTTTTGTTCCTCCTTGACCAGATCCAGCTTGAACACCTCTCTGCCGCTTCTGCCATTGCTTTCAGGGCTCTGGTTTTTTCCTTCCCTGCAACTGAGAGCTGTTTCATGAGGCTGTATGCAGACGTTCCTACAAACCCCTAGCTCCAATTTCTGCAGTGAGGACTTTGACCTGATAGCCTTCTCTCCTCAGGCTGTTTGCCAGATCAGCATACTTTTCAGTCTTGTAGATTTGAGCTGCCTCCATTCTGTTCTCATATGGCACCGTGAGCTCGATCATGATCAGCTGCTTGGTTGACTTAGAGTGGACTACTATGTCTGGTCTCATGCCACTCTTGCTGATGATCTCTGGGTGACTCTTCCATTCTGGGAGGTCTGCAGTGCACTCCCAGTCATCTGCCCCGTCCAGCAGACTCTGCCTGCATGTTTCGAGTGGCACTGTTGTTCTTGGCCATGATTTGCTGCCTCCTGCCGTGAAGAATGTTGCGGGTGCTTTTGGAGTCCTGATTTTCCCTTTTGTGGTGTTGGTACTAGCCCAGACTACTTGTACAATTTCTTTGAGCACTTGGTTGTGCCTCCATGTGTACCTTCCTTGAGCCAGGGCTACTTTACATGAGCTTAGGACATGCTCCACTGTTTGTTTTTCATGGCAGAGGGGGCATGCAGGATCGTCTGTTTTCCCCCACTTCACCAGGTTTGCATTTGAGGGCAGAAGGTCATATGCAGATCTGAGAATGAAGCTGATCCTGAGAGGGGCCATGTGCCAAATGTCATTCCAAGTGAGACTTCTTTGGAGTGCATTCTCCCACGTTGTCCATTGCCCTTGCTGGCTCTGCTGGACTGCTTTTTGGAGTCTTTTTTGGTCTTCTTTTCTCATCTCCTGAATCATCATGTCTCTTTTGGCTTTTCCTTTGGCCTTTGACCACCATTCAGTTTTGGTCACCCCCAGTCCCTGTCTGTTGGTCTGTGTGTGTCCTGTTATTTCTCTGATCTTGAGACTTTCTTTTGCAGAATCCATCGCCTCTTGAACTTTCCATTTTCTGCCTGTCTTCAGCTGGGGTTAATTGCTTCTACCACCTTGTCTCCTGAGTCCTCCAGCATGCTTTGAAGTCTGATCTTCCCTGCTTTGTATTCCTCCAGGATGGATTTCAGTGGTAGTTTCAGCTTTGCTTGGCGACAGTACAGCGCTATGTCAGTCAGACAGGGTGGGACACCAAGCCATTTCCTTGTGAACTTGTTGATTTTGGCTTCCATTGCCTCCACTATGCTGGTGCAGATGTCGTATATCATCAGAGGCCATAGCAGCTTTGGTCTCAGCATGAACTGCAGACACCAGACCTTGTATTTGCCAGGGAGCCCACACTGGTCAATGGTCTCCAAGCCTTCCTCCGCCATCTGCTTGGTTTCTTTTGCTCTTTGTGTGTCTTTCAGCGTATCATCATACCATCTTCCAAGGCTCTTGACTGGTTCTTCTGTGACTGTTGGAATGGCCTGGTTGGCAACACTGAAGACCACAGATCCGGCCACTTTTCCTTTCCTCAGTGAGAGACTCCGTGATTTCTTTGGCTTGAACTTCATTCTGGATGAGGCAACTATGTCGTCCAGCCTCTCCAGCACATGACGTGTCTCGTCTTCTCTGGATGAAATCACTGTAGTGTCATCCATGAAGGCCTTGAGAGGAGGCATCTTGTATCCATCGCCAAGGTCTGTCTCGCGTTGTTTGTTGCTGCTTTCAAGATGAGTTCCATTGCCAGCACGAACAGTATTGGGGAAATTGCACAGCCCATTGCAATACCCACTTCCAAGTTGATCCAGTCTGTTGTGTACTCCTTGGTAGAGAACCGCATTGAGAAGCCATTGAAGTACTTCTTGAGCATGTCGCGGATGTTCTTTGGCACATGGTACATCTCAAGAGCCAACTGTATCATCTCATGGGGCACAGATCCATATGCGTTTGCCAGATCAAGCCACACTACGTCCAGGTCTTCTTTTCTGTTTTTGCTTTTTGGATTGCGTCCCAGATCATTGTGGCGTGTTCTACACAGCCCGCCACGCCTGGGATGCCACCTTTCTGGACTGACACATCCAAGTACTTGTTTTCCATCAGGTACTTGGTCAGCCTTGCTGCCATGACAGAGAAGATTTTCCCTTCGACGTTCAGTAGTGATATTGGCCTGAACTGGCTAATGTCACTTGAGTTTTGCTCTTTGGGGATGTACACACCATCTGCCGTCATCCACTGGCCGCTGATCTTCTGGTTTCTCCAAGCCGATCGCAGCAGCCTGTGGAGCCACTCCAGCACCTTGGGACATTTCTTGTAAAGCTGGTAAGGTATTCCGTTTGGCCCTGGTGATGATTTGGCTCTGGCTTTGTCGACCACCTTCTTGATTTCCGCCAACGTTGGAGGCTTGCCATTGAACTGTTCCTCAGGGTTGGTTGGCCACACCAGACCTTGAATGTCGAGTGGTGCTTTGCTCTGTGGGTCAGAGTATGTTTTCCTCAGATGCTGCTCAAGAACTCCTTTGTCCACACTTAGGGTCCCAGATTTTGGCTGCTCAAACAGTGTTCTGGCAAACTGGAAGGGGTCTCTGAAGAAGCGCTCTTGTGTCTTCTTTTTGCTCTTCCTCTTCCTCGCAGATTCCGCTTTGCTGAGGGCACTGTGTTTTTCTTTCAGGTCTTTCCACAGTTTTTCCAAGCCTTGTTTTTCAGCTGGCAGTGCGGTCTTTATTTGCATCTTGAGGTTTTTCTTTTGGACCCTGATCTTGTCCATCTTTTCTTGGCGTCTGGATTTCTTTGGAGGTGTTTTCTCTTTGGGTAGTTTTGCTCCATAGGCGTCTCTACATGTGGCATACACAATGTCCCCATATGTGGCTAGTTTGTGTTCCAGGGTGCTTTTCCCTATCAGTGCATCGAGTCTTTGGACGATTTTTGCATCCAGTTTCTCCCAATCTTCAGTTTCGTTTGCTCGTGGCAAGTTGAGTTTCAGGCGCCTGGCATCGAGGGCCTGTGCAAATTCCTCATCCGAACCAACAGCGTGGATGTCCTTGGCACTGTGGTTTAAATCCTGGCCTTGGTCTTCCGACGTCTTATCTGCTGATGCAGTGCGCTGCTGCTCATTCAGATGAGTCTTCACACATCCCATCTTTGTTCTGTGGATCTTCATGCCACGGGTGGTAGCGAAACGCTTTCCACAGACACATGGATATTCCATTTGATCCATGTTCATAGTTCATAATGTTTTAGCGTAACATACTTCAAACTCCATGGAATCCAATACTTACAGCTGGAATTTTCAAGGGAGGGAATTACCGTTACACCTTATCCAAATGCATGCGACTTCCCTGGCTCGCGGGTTCTCTCTCTCTCTCTCTCTCTCTCTCTCTCTCTCCTCTTTCTCTCTCTCTCTCTTTTCTCTCTCACCATCTGCTTCGAAGGATAGTCGAAATTTGGATAATGCATCATAAGAGATCTCTGAATGAATAATACTATTCATTGCATGTAGAGGAGACCATCATTTGATGGAGTGGATGGTCGAGTCTAACAATTTCTGTTCGTTTTTTTCTTTCTAACGTTATTGGATTACTCCTGTGAGCGAGGACATCCGGAGATATTCCGATTTTATGATTTTTTTTGTTAACCTTCGATTTAATGCACACTGGGATTAAGTTGGTACTATTTGTTTGCAGTGAAAGGAACAGTTTACCCCCCCCCCCCCCCCCCCCACCCCTTATCAAAAGACCTTTGGTAATGGCAGTAAAATATACTTGTCAAGGTGTGTCACACACACAGAAATGCGCGCGCGCACCCGCACACACACCAACACACACACACACACACACACACAACACACACACACACGTACGCGCACGCCAGCATACATGGATAGTAATTAAGCTTTTTCCCTGGGCTGTTGTATACTTTAATAAAAATATCTTTAAAAGATTGCATCCAAAATACGGCTGTAAATTAGTGTAAACAGATTACACAGGCCTACGTTGCCATTTGAAGGCTTAGAAACCGATAAGTAAAACAACAAAATTCACTGTATTATTCTGAAGACTTCAGAAGAATAGTGTCATAAGAAAATGCACAGCGCCATGATCTGAAGGTAGGAGGGGGAAAGGGGGGGGGGGGGGTCTGCACTGCTCGTTAACTTTTTCACTATTGGATCAATGGAGTAGGCCCATGCACTGACTGATATGGAAATAAACTCTAAGTCATTGAGTTTAAAATGCACGCACTCTGCCGCGCCGGACAGCATTTTTATGCTTGCCAAGACATAAACCCAAAAATAAGAGTCTAAATAAGGTCATGAAAAAAAAATTACTTTCACCTTCATGATTGTAGCGAAAGTCACAGATATGTTTTTATGTCTTAGTGTATACAATCAAGAGTTCTTTGTAATTAGCAGTACACATCAGATCATTTATATGCAGTTCATGGAAAAGCAGTTATGTCTGATATGTGAATGTTAACATTTGATTTAACAGAAAAGGATGATTGTTGCCACACTGGACAGAAAAAAATCCCTCCAATTATCACATTCTGTGACACAACAGGAATGGATGATTGTTGCCACAGATGGACGAAAAAATAAAAGAAATTGCTCAAATCATCACATTCAGTGAAACAATCACATTCCCCCTCCCCCTTTTGTGTTTTTGTTTTTGTTCAGACCCTTTCCCTTCTCTCCACCCTCATAACATCAATCAAATGTAGCATGTACCTATCCACCAACGCAGTATCAGCCTATTACATCCTCCCCCCCAACACACATGCTGCCAGACCTCCTACTATGGACCTTATATGTAAGTTACAGCTATCTTCCTTTCCCCTCTCACTACACACTCCGTTTGCCACAACAACCTATTGTTTACTAAAATACTTGTCCACTCCCTTTCTACATCTGTTTTTTTTTTTCATTTCATTTCATACTATTTCCTCTACAACAGTCTCTCTTCCTTCGTTCCTGTGCATGTGTGTGTGCAGGTGAAGATGTACCTATGCGGGCGAGAACACACGCGCGCGCGCACGCACGCACACACTTTCCTTCTCCCCCCCCCTCTCCTCTCTCTCCTCTCTCTCTCTCTCTCTTCAATGGGAATGCTAGCCCTGTTCTCACCGATTATTTCATTTCCAGCCACTATTTTCATTACTGATATGACTACACTTATCACCGATACTATCATTATGATAATCCAATTGTACTGTTCGCTTTCTATTCATTGACCATTTCTATTCCTTTCCACCAACTACTGTTATTACAAAGATTACTTATATTATATTATAATCAATTATAATCATTACAGTGATCATCATCATCATTATCATTACTGATTATTATCTATCATTCTTATCTTTACTGTCATCATTCATCATCATCATTAGCTGATGTCATTGTTGTGTTACTATTACTATTGTCAAGGGAGCGAAACCTCTCACAAAGGGCCTTAAGCACTTTAGAGGAAAAGAATGCCGCGCGGAGTGGAGAGCTAGGTAATGGGTCGCTTAGTAGTACCCCCTCGCCTGGCTTTTAACTTCATGTTCAGTGTCTTTTGCATGGACATAGATATAGGACTGGCTTTTAACTTCATGTTTCAGTGTCCTTTGCATGGACATAGAGATATAGGACTGGCTTTAACTTCATGTTTAGTGTCCTTTGCACGGACATAGAGTATCTTTAGTTTGGTTAGGACTGGCTTTAACTTCATGTTTAGTGTCTTTGCAGGATAATATATAGGACTGGCTTTAACTTCATGTTTAGTGTCCTTTGCATGGACATAGAGATATAGACTGGCTTTAACTTCATGTTTAGTGTTCTTTGCACGGACATACATAGGACTGCTTATCATTTTAGTCTTGCACTGGACTAAATATAACTGTTAATCATTGATTATGTCTTTGCAGGAATAAATATAGACTGGCTTTAACTTCATTCCTGTCCTTGCATGGACATACAGATATAGGACTGGCTTTAACTTCATTCTGTCCTTGCATGGACATAAGATATAGGACTGGCTTTAACTCATCATTCCTGTCCTTGCATGGACATACAGATATAGGACTGGCTTTAACTTCATATTCCTGTCCTTTGCATGGACAGATATAGACTGGCTTTAACTTCATCATTCCTGTCCTTTGCATGGACATACAGATATAGGACTGGCTTTTATAACTTCATCATTCATGTCCTTTGCATGGACATAGAGAATAGATGGCTTTACTTCATCATCCTGTCTTGTTAGAGCTTTGGACATAGATATAGGACTGGCTTTAACTTCTCATTCCTGTCCTTTGCATGGACATACAGATATAGGACTGGCTTTTATAACTTCATGATTCCTGTCCTTGCATGACAAAGATATAGGACGGCTTAACTTCATCATTCCTGTCCTTTGCATCATTGTTAGAGCAATTCATCACGCATGGAAAGTACTAGGCTGCTTTATAACTTCATGATTCGTTGTCGAAGACAAAGTGGGAAACTGCGAGTCCACTTTTCTCGTGCCTTTGGTTAGGAGAATGTATGAGCAGGGAAAGTCACTACGGCCAGCCTGATTTAGTCCGTGACTGACTGGAGAACGCCTGAGGGGACGGGCCACAGTGCGGTAGAGAGATTATTAGTGCCCAATCTCTCTCAGATCTTCTGACCGACGCCACTGAACTGAATACATGGAACAGCTTTCCCCTCGCAGCTTGGAGCATGCCATATCTCTGACAACTGCTTTGAGTGTCCATGTAGCATCTCTTGTCGGAATACGAAGAAAGTTTGCGGCAAATTGAAACAGGGGAGAGAATACGGTGGCAGGTGATCACATGTGGGAGAAAGGGGCAGAAGAGGGGTGGGGTGGTGGGGGGACGGCTAAGGCAAGGCGGGGAGTGGGAGGACAGCATGAAGAACTTACTGCTCAACAGAGACCAATTTCCCTCATCTGTCTAGCTGCTGGACTTCGACAAGAAGGTATGGTGTGTTGGCAAGTGCTTGCGTTTCTGCGCTTCTTTCCGTCAAAATATTAAAGGTGACTTTTTTTTTTCAAAGTGCGCAACTTTTATAACTCATTTATTATTACCGTTTGCATTTTCTTGAAATGTAAAGCGCTGTTGAGCATTTTTATGGAATATGCACCATACAAATGCACATTATTATTATTTATTATATTATTATTATTATCATATTCATGATATTATTAAATCTTCTAGCATAGAATGTAAATATTCCCTTAAATTGTCTAAGCCTACTCGACATTTTCTGCGACCAAACGTTAACTATTCGACGCAAAAAAGCGTTATTATGGTTCTCTCTGCATGTAGACCTCTCCCCCCCCCCCTCCCCGTCCGCCCTCTCCACCCCCCTCAAAAATTGTTATATAAAACATATCATTATCAAATACAATGAGTGAATTAAACACTACCCATCCCACCAAATTTATGAAACCTGGCACCGTATGACTGTACCAGAAGAACACTCACCGGCTACGTTCTGCTTGCCACACATCACAGGTACAGCACGTGCTTTCTCCCCAGCGACGGACGGCGGTCTGAAATTAATCGTAGAGATTCAGGGAAAGCGGTGATTGGATGCCGAATGATCACGTGGCACGACAAACTCCAGAGCAAAGCGCTTGCATTGACTGGATGTCGTATGATCATGTGATTCGACAAACTCGCACGCATGTGAGACACGACTTGCTGCAAAAAAAGTCAAGAGAAAGTGCTTACAATGGCTGGATGCCGAATATGCGAGACAACAAACTGGCACGCACGTGAAAGACGACTTGATGTGTGTAAAGTGCCTCAGACCATGGCGACGTGGCAAAGTTGCACATTGCTTCAGTCCACGTCAATCAAATCAACGTTTAACACGTTATGTCAAATAACACTTTACAAAGCCGTGCTTTTGTTGTGCTAGTTGTCCTAAACATCCTGACACTGCATCCAGAATATAAGATGGGAATTAATATAATGATAACAATTTTCATACAGAGCTATTCTAAAAATATAATCACTGACGTAGAAAAAGACTTCGTATCAGATACCAAGGCCTAAACCATGACTCCAGTCGACCAAGGAAAGAATTAGACGGACGTCTGTCTGTATGTATACTTGTCCAAACATGGTGTGACTGATAGGTTTCGACAAATCAGCCAGTTTCGGACAGATTTCTATAGTTAAGCCGGTTTTGATGTTTTTAACTGCCGGCATTCTGATCCTAAGAGAAGAAGCACATGGCAACACAGTGACGCGAACAAACGCATCTGACTAAGAAGCACGACACCATGTACATAACAGAACGGCATTCTGATCCTAAGAGAAGAAGCACTGGCACACCATGTGACGATAACAGAACGGGAAGAAGAGAAAGTAGGGAACACATTCGGAAACCCACCTGCACTGACAACACCTCTGACCCCCCCCCCCCCCCCTCCACGAGACTAATCAGGCAAATGGTGGTGTCCCGTCTCCCCCTCCCCCTCTCCATTGTCTGTGACTGAGACCATCACATGGGCCATCAAAACAGATATCTTTATGGGCACCAAACGTACTGTCAACACACACACACACACACACACACACAACACACACACACACACACACACCACACACACACACTGTGTGTTGTGTGTGTGTGTGTGTGTGTGTTGTGGCGCGCGCGCGCGTGCGTGTGTGTGTGTGAATGTGTGTGTGTGTCGCTCGAGTGCGTGTGTGTGTGAATATGTGTATATGTGTCCACGCACGTGCGTGTCTGTGTGTGTGTGTACACTTGTGTGTGTGTGTGTGTGTGTGTGTGTGTGTGTGTGTGTGTGTGTGTGTGTGTGTGTGTCTCCGGGCACGTGCACGCGCGCGCACGTGTGGTGTGTGTGTGTGTGTGTGTGTGTGTGTGTGTGTGTGTGTGTGTGTGTGTGTGTGTGTGTGTGTGTGTGTGTGTGTGTGTGTGTGTGTGTGACTGTCGGAAACGAGAAGCCTCTTTTGACATAGAGAGAAATAGCACACACGTGCAAAGATACAGACAGGTAGACAGACAAGCAGACGAGCCAACACACAGACAGGCTGGGAAAAGGCAGGCAGGTGAAGACAAAAGGCGGTGGATAGGGTGCTGGTGTTTTGGCACGACATCGGGGAGGAAGGGGGGTAATTTGTAGCTGATGGTGTTTCGGTGCATAGTTGAGGAAGGGGGGGCGAGGGGGGGGGGGGGGCGGTAATTTGTAGGGAGAC
>JAMYXO010000274.1:12500-20000 GCA_033310375.1 Conus canariensis | reverse complement strand
ATTAACATTTCTCGCGCTATTTTACGTGTGTGGGTCAATATTCGGGTGTGTGAGTACGCCCGTGCATGCGTGGGAAAGAAAGACGGCTACATGCCAATATGACAAAGTGCCAATGTGACCAAGCGTAGTTGTGACAAAATGTTGTTGTGACCACGTGTCGTTGTGACCAAGTACCGTTGTTGCTTCATCCCGGTTTGCCTCTTAACTATTTTACAGCTGTTTAGTCTCTTGAGTACCTGTGTACCTTAGCTTGTACAATGCAGATGACTAGTGGTAAGTGCCACTGACCACTGGTCATTATGACGTAAATCGGAGATTTTAACTATTTAACAGCTCATTAGTGTTTCCTGAGTGCTTTTGTGCCTTGTACAATGTACATGTACATAACTTGTGGTCAGTGCCACTGACTACTGGTCATTATGACGTAAATCGGAGATTTCAACTATTTCACGGCTAATTATAGTCTCCTGAGTACCTGTGTACCTTGTACAATGCAGACGACTGGTGGTCGTGCCACTGACCACTGGTCACTATGACGTAAATCAGATATTTCGAATATTTTACAATTCATCAGTGTCTCATGAGTGTTTGTATACCTTGTGCAATGCAGACAACCAGTGGTCAGTGTCACTGACCATGGTTACTTTAATGTATATCAAAGATTTTAACTATTTTTACAGCTTATTAGTGTCTCCTGAGTGCCTGTGTACCTTGTACAATGTAGATGACTGGGAGGGGGGGGGATCAGTTCCAACTTGGGGGTGGGGGTGGGGGTAAGTTCCAGCTAGTCCTGGAATTACCCCGGGGGTAAAAGCAGGCTAGCCCAGACTTACCCCGGGTAAGTTCCAGATGGGGGTAAGAATGGGCTGTTACACCGGCTCAGTGTGCCTCTGTCCGTACTATCCTGGCCACAATGAGAGACAAAACGACAGAGAGAGAGAGAGAGAGAGAGGAGAGAGAGAAGAGACGGCATACGGGTAAGTACGGTAAACAGCATCTTTCTGTGCGTGGGAATTTTGCTGAAAGCGCGCACCAACTGTAACTGGCTCTGTGACAACACGTGCCATGTGCGCACTAACTGTAACTGGTTCTGTGACAGACAACACATGCCATGTGCGCACTAACTGTAACTGACTCTGTGAGGGACAACACGTGCCATGTGCGCACTAACTGTAACTGACTCTGTGACAACACGTGCCATGTGCGCACTAACTGTAACTGGCTCTGTGAGGACAACACGTGCCATGTGCGCACTAACTGTAACTGCTCTATGAGGACAACACGGTGCCATGTGGCACTAACTGTAGACTGACTCGTAGACGGACAACACGTGCCATGTGCGCACTAACTGTAACTGGCTCTGTGACAACACGTGCCATGTGCGCACTAACTGTAACTGGCTCTGTGACGGACAACACGTGCCATGTGCGCACTAACTGTAACTGACTCTGTGAGGGACAACACGTGCCATGTGCGCACTAACTGTAACTGACTCTGTGAGGACAACACGTGCCATGTGCGCACTAACTGTAACTGGCTCTATGACGGACAACAGTGCCATGTGCGCACTAACTGTAACTGGCTCTAGTGAGGGACAACACGTGCCATGTGCGCACTAACTGTAACTGGCTCTGTGACGGACAACACGTGCCATGTGCGCACTGACTGTAACTGGCTCTGTGAGGGACAACACGTGCCATGTGCGCACTAACTGTAACTGGCTCTGTGAGGACAACACGTGCCATGTGCGCACTAACTGTAACTGGCTCTATGACGGACAACACGTGCCATGTGCGCACTAACTGTAACTGGCTCTTGACGGACAACACGTGCCATGTGCGCACTAACTGTAACTGGCTCTGTGAGGGACAACACGTGCCATGTGCGCACTAACTGTAACTGGCTCTGTGAGACAACACGTGCCATGTGCGCACTAACTGTAACTGGCTCTGTGAGGGACAACACGTGCCATGTGTGCACTAACTGTAACTGGCTCTGTGAGGACAACACGTGCCATGTGCGCACTAACTGTAACTGGCTCTGTGAGGGACAACACGTGCCATGTGCGCACTAACTGTAACTGGCTCTGTGAGGACAACACGTGCCATGTGCGCACTAACTGTAACTGGCTCTGTGACGGACAACACGTGCCATGTGCGCACTAACTGTAACTGGCTCTGTGACGGACAACACGTGCCATGTGCGCACTAACTGTAACTGGCTCTTGAGGACAACACGTGCCATGTGCGCACTAACTGTAACTGGCTCTGTGAGGACAACACGTGCCATGTGCGCACTAACTGTAACTGGCTCTGTGAGGACAACACGTGCCATGTGCGCACTAACTGTAACTGGCTCTGTAGACAACACGTGCCATGTGGCACTAACTGTAACTGACTCTGTGAGGACAACACGTGCCATGTGCGCACTAACTGTAACTGGCTCTGTGAGGACAACACGTGCCATGTGCGCACTAACTGTAACTGGCTCTGTGAGGACAACACGTGCCATGTGTGCACTAACTGTAACTGGCTCTGTGAGGACAACACGTGCCATGTGCGCACTAACTGTAACTGGCTCTGTGAGGACAACACGTGCCATGTGGCACTAACTGTAACTGGCTCTGTAGGACAACACGTGCCATGTGCGCACTAACTGTAACTGCTCTGTGAGGACAACACGTGCCATGTGCGCACTAACTGTAACTGACTCTGTGAGGGACAACACGTGCCATGTGCGCACTAACTGTAACTGGACTCTGTGAGGGACAACACGTGCCATGTGTGCACTAACTGTAACTGGCTCTGTGAGGACAACACGTGCCATGTGTGCACTAACTGTAACTGACTCTGTGAGGACAACACGTGCCATGTGGCACTAACTGTAACTGGACTCGTGAGGGACAACACGTGCCATGTGGCACTAACTGTAACTGGCTCTGTGAGGGACAACACGTGCCATGTGGCACTAACTGTACATGGCTCTGTGAGGACAACTGCCATTGGCACAACGTAACACCTGTGACAACACTGCCATGTGTGCACTAATTGTAACATGACTCTGTGAGGGACAACACGTGCCATGTGCGCACTACATGTAACTGACTCTGTGAGGGACAACACGTGCCATGTGGCACTAACTGAACTGGCTCTGTGACAACACGTGCCATGTGTGCACTAACTGTAACTGACTCAGTGAGAGACAACACGTGCCATGTGCGCAACTAATGCTCTGTGAAACACGCATTGGACAGACTGTCTGCTGGAAAACACGTGAGGTGCGAAGCTCTGTGGGAATACGTATGCCATGTGCACATACGTCAAGGGAAAACGTGCCATGCCATAATGAACGGTCTGTGAAACCTTCAGTGGTAAGAGGTCCACACGGCTGTGACAAGTATCTCAAACTGAGTGTGTGTCCAGAACCCATGCATGTGACAATGAGCTTGCTAGCCGGGCAGCTATCATTTGAATACTAGTCGATTGTTATGTAACACTGTTCATAGGACATCCAAAATTTACATTTGATATGAACAGCTGACACTAACCATTAGAACGGCACTCACACCATGATGAACCGTCATTGGACATAGACCATTTCATTGAAGGAAACAGTGCCACCTGTCGCACCACCCCATGATGAACCCGTCATAGGACATAGACTACATCTCCGACAAGTGGAAGCTTATTCTCCCAATGACTAGTGTTTTCTGACAGCCAGAATCCCTTCATTCAAGATACGGGATTCTGGCAGTCACTGTGTGCGAAAAGTGCCGCTCATACAAACAGGGCAGAACATAGCATGTAGAGTAAATGGGTTTTAGGGGGAAAGCTACCTCTATTTTTGAAGATACTGGGTTTTGGTTTTATCGATAACTGATCAAAAATCAATACCATGGCCAAAAAAGTTTACTAGGTGAAAGATCACATTGTAAAAGGTAGTGCAGTGTAAAAAAAAGAAAATCGGCAAAAAAGTGAGATAGTAGGTTCTGGCAGTCAACCCTCAATATGCAGTTTTAACTGTAATCTATGGGACTGTAAAATCATTCGTGTAGAGGAGATTGAATAGCATTTAGGGCCTAATCTGTATTTGTTGATGTGGAACTGTGAAGCCGAAGCATGACGCTTGCAGCACGATTCCACCAGTCTGTTGTTTGCAAGGGACCTGAAGGCACATACTTCAATTTGCCTTCATTCTTCTTGACAGGTTCATTTAGTATTGCTTTGAATGTAATTTTGAATGAAAACTAGCCTCAAATTCTACTGCTGACAGTAACGCCTGGATGTGGGTTTTTGTGTGTGATCCTCATGGTCATGGCAATGACTGTTGATGAATGACTCAAAAAGGCCTGAATGCAAATGGACTCTGATGTCTGTGATCCTCATGATGATGGCAATGACTGTTTGATGAATGACAAAAAGGCCTGAATGCAAATGGACTCTGATGTCTGTGATCCTCATGATGATGGCAATGACTGTTTGATGAATGACAAAAAGGCCTGAATGCAAATGGACACTGATGTCTGAAATCAACAGACCCCTCAGTCAAGGAAGATTTGTCACTCCATCTGCAACGTCCTTTGCGTTTGTTTGATTGTTCATACTGTTTGTTTGTTTCCCACAATTTGATAATAGACTGAGCAGTTCATTTCTTTTCACATGGTTCGTTTATCACTTTCTATCTTTTCTCTCTGACGTCTCTGGACCCTGTGCTATCAGCATCACAATCACCTTACAACAGTCCCTATCAGCATCACAATCACCTTACAACAGCCCCCTACCAGCATCACAATCACCTTACAACAGTCCCCTATCAGCATCACAATCACCTTACAACAACCCCCTGTAAGCATCACAATCACCTTACAACAGTCCCCTGTCAGCATCACAATCACCTTACAACAGCCCCCTGTCAGCATCACAATCACCTTACAACAGCCCCCTGTCAGCATCACAATCACCTTACAACAGTCCCCTGTCAGCATCACAATCACCTTACAACAGCCCCCTATTCAGCATCACAATCACCTTACAACAGTCCCCTGTCAGCATCACAATCACCTTACAACAGTCCCCTGTCAGCATCACAATCACCTTACAACAGTCCCCTGTCAGCATCACAATCACCTTACAACAGCCCCTGTCAGCATCACAATCACCTTACAACAGTCCCCTGTCAGCATCACAATCACCTTACAACAGTCCCCTAGCAGCATCACAATCACCTTACAACAGTCCCCTATCAGCATCACAATCACCTTACAACAGTCCCCTGTCAGCATCACAATCACCTTACAACAGCCCCCTATCAGCATCACAATCACCTTACAACAGTCCCCTGTCAGCATCACAATCACCTTACAACAGTCCCCTATCAGCATCACAATCACCTTACAACAGTCCCCTATCAGCATCACAATCACCTTACAACAGTCCCCTATCAGCATCACAGTCACCTTACAACAGTCCCCTATCAGCATCACAATCACCTTACAACAGTCCCCTGCACCATCAGCATCACAATCACCTTACAACAGCCTCCTATCAGCATCACAATCACCTTACAACAGTCCCCTGCACCATCAGCATCACAATCACCTTACAACAGCCTCCTATCAGCATCACAATCACCTTACAACAGTCCCCTGCACCATCAGCATCACAATCACCTTACAACAGCCTCCTATCAGCATCACAATCATCTTACAACAGCCCCCTATCAGCATCACAATCACCTTACAACAGTCCCCTGCACCATCAGCATGACAATCACCTTACAACAGTCCCCTATCAGCATCACAATCACCTTACAACAGTCCCCTATCACCATCACAATCACCTTACAACAGTCTCCTATCAGCATCACAATCACTTTACAAAACAGTCCCCTGCACCATCAGCATCACAATCACCTTACAACAGTCCGCTAACAGCATAACAATCACCTTACAACAGCCCCCTATCAGCATCACAATCACCTAACAACAGTCCCCTGCGCCATCAGCATCAAATGCACCTTACAACAGCCCCCTATCAGCATCACAATCACCTTATAACAGTACCCTGCGCCATCAGCATCACAATCACCTTACAACAGCCCCCTATCAGCATCACAATCACCTTACAACAGTCCCCTATCAGCATCATAATCACCTTACAACAGTCCCCTATCAGCACCACAATCACCTTACAACAGCCCCCTATCAGCATCACAATCACCTTACAACAGTCCCCTATCAGCATCACAATCACCTTACAACAGTCCCCTGTCAGCATCACAATCACCTTACAACAGTCCCCTATCAGCATCACAATCACCTTACAACAGTCCCCTATCAGCAGCACAGTCACCTTACAACAGTCCCCTATCAGCATCACAATCACCTTACAACAGTCCCCTAGCAGCATCACAATCACCTTACAACAGTCCCCTGCGCCATCAGCATTACAATCACCTTACAACAGTCCCATATCAGCATCACAATCACCTTACAACAGTCCCCTGCGACATCAGCATCACAATCACCTTACAACAGTCCCCTATCAGCATCACGATCACCTTACAACAGTCCCCTATCAGCATCACAATCACCTTACAACAGTCCCCTATCACCATCACAATCACCTTACAACAGTCCCCTGCGCTATCCGGGCGTACATATGAATACCTTTCTTGTTGCAATAGGAGATAGACGCAATCAATTATTACGAAAATAGCACGGAGAGAGAGAGAGAGAGAGAGAGAGAGAGAGAGAGAGAGAGAGAAGAGAGAGAAAGAGAGAGAGAGAAGCAAAGGTCAGATCTTGGATCCACCCTTTCAACCAGTCTTTGAATTCTGTTTCTTTTACAAGTCGTATGTGTGCCACATGGTATGTGTCTTTGTGTAATGTTATGTGTCTCTGTTCTGTATCATGTGTCTTCGTCCTATGATGTGTATTTTGTCTGATAATATGTTTTGTCCTACGATGTGTATTTTGTCCAATGCCATGTTTTGTCCTACACTGTGTCTGTTGTCTATCTTTGTCATGTGTAGTGTGCCTTTGTATTGTGTCATGCATGTAATGTGCCTTTGTATTGTGTCATGCATGTAATGTGCCTTTGTATTGTGTCATGCATGTAATGTGCCTTTGTATTGTGTCATGCATGTAGTGTGCCTTTGTATTGTGTCATGCATGTAGTGTGCCTTTGTATTGTGTCATGCATGTAATGTGCCTTTGTATTGTGTCATGCATGTAGTGTGCCTTTGTATTGTGTCATGCATGTAATGTGCCTTTGTATTGTGTCATGCATGTAATGTGCCTTTGTATTGTGTCATGCATGTAGTGTACCTTTGTATTGTGTCATGCATGTAGTGTACCTTTGTATTGCATTATGCATGCAAGATAGTGTGTTGGAAAGTGCCTCTCTCTCTCTCTCTCTCTCTCTCTCTCTCTCTCTCTCTCTCTCTCTCTCTCTCTTCTCTCCTTTCAAAAGCACATGGGTTTAACAATTATTGTTGTTG
>JAMYXO010002750.1:0-22524 GCA_033310375.1 Conus canariensis | reverse complement strand
CACACACCACAAAACACACACACACCCCAACAGCAAAAGAAAAAAGGGGAGAGGGGAAAAGGGGGAGAGGAGGGGAAGAGACACAACACACAAAACCACACACACACACCACACACACACCACCCACCCCACCACCAAAACACACACACACGGGCGTGCTAAAATACTACTATATTTGGGGGGCTTGCTGCTGTTGCCCCCCCACTACTACAACTTTTACTACTTCTTCTTCTGTAATCACTATCACCAAAACAAAATTTAATATTTTTTTAAAACTATGTAGGGGGGTTTTAAAAAAGGGGGGGTTTTTCCCTGCTATGTGGGGGGTAAAAGTGATAGGTTTTTTGATGGCGCTAAATTTGTGGCTTTTTTGTCCATGAAAAATGCGCCCCTTTTTAAAAAAAGTCGACTTTTTTACCCCCAAAAGGGGTGGTTCCGGATATTTTCAGTAGCTCACAAACCCCCCAAAACGCCCAAAAAACTGGGCATATGGGGAAAAGGAAAAAACAAAGAGGGGTGAAAAAAGAAAAAAAAAAAAATTTTCCCAAAACAAACAAGTTGATATACCCAAGATTTTCACCCTTTAATGCCTTGTGGGGGGGGGAAAAAAACCCCCGTAAAGAAAAAAAGGCTCCCATTCTCGACACTCAGGTGAAGAACAAATATCACAAAAAAAGTATCTTTTTTGATCGGGTAAAAAGAATGTCAAAAAAAAAAAAAAAAAATGACAAAACATAAAATACAGGTAAAAAACCGAGTGCATTACAAAGGAAAAGAAGGGGGGGAAGGGACGGGAAGGGGGAAAAAGGCCGGGGGCGGGGCGAGGCGGGAACAGCTGGTAAGTTCTTTTAAAATTGTTTTTTCCCCCCAAAAAGAGATCACCACATTGATTTTAATACAAAGAGGGGAGAGGGGAAAAGGAGAGGGAGGGGAAAGGAAAAGGGGAGGAGGGGGAGAGGAGAGGGGGAGAGGGGAGAAGAGGAGAGAGAGAGGGACAGGGGACACGACAATTTTTTTTTTTGCCATTAGAAAAAAAACCCCTTTTGGCGGGGGGGGGTTTTTTTTTGAGTCTATTTATCAACAGCGCCCTAAAAAAAGGGAAAAAAATAAAAAAAAGTTTCCCCCTTTGGGGGCGAGTTACAAACCCCCCCCTACAATGACTTAAAAAAAAAGGGGGTTTTCAACGAATAAACAACCCCATCCATCCACACAAACCCCCCCCCCCCCCTTTTCCCCACACACAAAAAACACACACAAAACCCAAACCCCACACACCCCACCCCAAAAACACCCCACAACCCCACTACCCCCCAAACGGGGCCCCCGGGGGCGGCAAAAAAACCCCAAAACAATTTTTACCATTGCAAGATATCAGGTTACAGAAAAGGATTATTTTTTTCTTTTGTTTTTTTTTTTTACGAAAAAATACACTTTGCAATAAAACTTCGCAAAGGCATTATAGTTTTTGGGGGTTTCCCCCATTTGGGGATAAAACGTTTTTCAAATCTCTTTTTTGGGGGAAAACTTTTTCACTGAAGATTTAAAAAACCCCTTTTTGGGGATATTAGCGTTTTTTGCGGGACAATCAAACAAAAAATTTTTTTAAAATTTCCCCAAACACTGTCTTTTTTTCAAAACCACTTTTGACAAGATCTATTTTTTCGTTTTTCTAAAACCCCACTTTGTTTTTTTTTAAGGGGCCGGGGGGGGTTTTGGTTCGAAATTTTGCAAAAAAAAAATTTTCCTCCCCCAAAATTCTGCGTTATTTTTTTAAGATTTTTCTCTGCTTGGGTTTTTTACTTTTAAATGGGGGGGAACCAGTCGTAGTTTTTTTTCCATCCATCCCAGCATGCCGGGTTTTGGTAATAATTAAAAATTTAACCCCCCTTTGGGGAATTCAAAAAAAAATTTGGGGTGCTTTTTTAAAAAAACTCCTTGTGACAACCAAACGGGGGAAAAAACCTTTTCTCTGTAAATTTTTTTTTTTTAAATAAAAAGAGGCCCATTTTAAATTTTCCTTTTTTCTTTTTGCAGCTTGAGCATTTCATACCCGGGGGCACAGAGTCTGGTAATTGGGTGGGTTTTAAAAAAAATTTCAGCCAATAGTTAATACATTTAAAAAAAAGTTAAAAAAAAGGGGGAGGGTACCCCCCCCTTTTTTCGCCAAAAACCCCCTTTTATTTAAAGGGGCGAAAAAGGGGGTTTTCCCCCGGGGATAATTTTTTTTTATCGCATGGGTTTTTAATTTTTTCCTTTTGGCTTTTCCCCCAAAAAATTTTTCCCCCCAGATTT
This sequence comes from Conus canariensis, assembly GCA_033310375.1. Taxonomy (NCBI): domain Eukaryota; kingdom Metazoa; phylum Mollusca; class Gastropoda; order Neogastropoda; family Conidae; genus Conus; species Conus canariensis. Next base: position 20,232 of record JAMYXO010002750.1, on the reverse strand, counting down.
TTTTGATGCATTAAAAAAATTTTGGCTGTTTTTCTGGGGAATCAAAAAATTTTCCCCAAAATAGATTCCCCGGGGGTTGGGGGAGCAGTTTTTTCTTTAGCCCCAAAAATTTTATTTTTTGACCCCCCCTTTTTCCCCCTTTCTGCACATCTCAACCCCCCCCCTTAACCAAGCTTAATTTTATCGTAAAAAAACACCCCAAGGTTTTTTTTAGCTCCCTTGTCACTCTAAATTTTTTTTTTTCCCAAAACCAAAAACCATCTTTCCCCTTTTGAAAAGTAACCACTAATCGGGAAAACCATTAAAATTAGTTTTGTTTTTTTTCCCCCGTTAATTGTAACCTTTTTTGGATTCTTTTTTCAATTTTGTCTAAACGGTTTTTAAAAAACCCCCAATGGGGGGGTATTCGGGTGGGGGAAAAATTTTTTCTTCAGCAAAAAAAAAGCATTAGAAATAAGTCAGCCAGCCCAGGGTAACTTTTAAAAAACCCCATGTTTCCCTCCCGGGGGATATTCCTATCGCAAAATTTTTATGAAAAATTTAAAAAAAGGGGGGCCCCTGGCAACCCTTTTGGCCCTTTTTTTTCACTCCCCCGGGGGGGGCTAAAAAAATTTCCAGAAAAAGGGGCCCCTTTTTTCCCCCGGAAAAACACATGCAAAAAAACAGATTTTTACCTTCCAGGAACTTTTTCTTTACTTTTTCCCCCCATTTACCCTTATTCCTAAAAAAAACACCATAAAAATTTTTCTGTTGCCTGAATCGAAATTTTTTCTAAAATCAACAAATGCAAACATCCCTTTTGGGGTTTTTGGGGGTTTAAAATTGTATTTTTGTACTAAAGCATAAGAGTAAATAAAAGGGGTCTATTTACTATATTTGGATCAAAAATCCGGCCTCCCCCTTTCCTTAATTTTCTGTTCCTCTCGGGCCCCCGGGGGTTTTAAATTTTTTTTCTTGAGTATATGTGTTTTACTTTTTAAAATAAAAATACTCGTCAGTAAAAAACCCGAAAGTTGTCAGGATTTGTTACTATAAAACCCTTTTTTGTGCAAAAAGGAAAAATTTTTTTTGTTTAAAAACCCCAAAATTTTTTGGGAAAATACCACCCGGGGCCCCGGGGGGGAAGTGGTTCCCCCGTCGGGGACCCCCGGGGGGGGAGGTCGGGGGTTTTAAAACCCCCAAAACAGGGGTCAGGGGGTTTTTGGGTTTTTTTGCCCCGGCCCGGGGTTTCCCACCCAGATTTTTGATTTTTCGGGGGGACTCGGGGTTGGGGAAAAAACTGGGCCCCCCAAAAACCGGGGGGGGTTTTTTTTTCCCTTAATGGAGGGGCGTTTTCTGAGATTTTTTGCTCAAATTTCCTGACCAACACGGGGGGGTTTTCCCGTACTCTCGGGCCGGGTTTTACCCCGGGGGGTTAAAAAAAAGGGGAAACTAGAGTACACCCCCTTTTCATTTTAAGTCTCAACCGAAATGGAAATCCTTTTGCATCATTTTAAACCCCCCCTCTTTCCCCCATCGATCAGCTTTTAAAAAAATTTTTCAGGTTCTGTGGCCCTTCACCCCCGCTCCATGGGGGACCTCAGTTTCGTTTTCCCTTTTTCCACATCTGGGTTTTGGGTTTTTTGGTTTTTCCCTCGGGGGCCGGGTTTTTCGGTTGGGGGTTCCTTTGGGGGGGTCGTTGGACGGACGTGGGGGCCCCGGGCCCCCCTTTTGGGGGAGCCCCCCTCACGCCGGGTCCGGGCCCCAAGAATTTTTTGTCTTTTAGAAAAGGGGGCCCCTTCCCCTTGTGGGGGGTGTTTTCTAGTTTGGTAGTTTTTCAGAACATCGCCCCCTAAAAAACCCCCCCCGAAGTGACTGGGGGAGCGGGGGGAGGGGCTCCTCCGGGGGGGTTTTTCCTCTTGACGACTTGGGCATTGACTCCCCCCTTTGGGGGAAAATTTCCGGGGGGGGCCCGGCGGGGGGGCCAAAACCCGGGGTGTGGCGGGGGGAGGGGGTTTTGGCCCCGGGGTTTAGCGGGGGTTGGGTTGCGCATTTTCCTCTGAGGTGGCCCCCCAGATTTTGGGGAAAACCCGCCCAAAAAAAAAAAAAAAAAAAAACCCTTTTAAAAAAGGTTTTCCCTTATCAAAAAAAGAGTTTAAAAAGATCAACCAAAAAATTTTAACAAAAAAAAAGTTAGCACATTTGAAACATTTCTCCAACTATTTGTACTGGCCCTGCACTTTTTTACCACATTTGATGTGTGTTTTATACTGGTTTAAGACTTCATTTCTTGTTATTTGATCATTAAATAATAGTGGGTTCGTCAGTGATTTGTTCGTCACTATCGATATCTACGCTCAAAATCTTTCACAATCGGTATCAAAGCCATTGAATTACACTGTAGAAATGTTCATAGCATTGTTGGCGAGCTGATTTCATTTATAAGATTTACCGGTTTTTCTACTGATTGATCGATTGTACTTGATTGAGACTACATGACAGGGCTGATACTCTACGCTTCCTTTCAAAATATACCCCCCCCCCCCCCCCCCCCCCCCCCCCCCCGGGGGGGGGGGGGGGGGGGGGGGGGGGGAGCGGTTTCGGGGCAGAAAAACCCCCCTGACTCTAAAGGGATTCGAACCCACGCCCTCCAGCGGGAGTCCGCACGCAACCACTTCGCCCGGCGGCCTTGCCAACAGGCTTTTGCTTATGGCAATTTAAAAATGTGTCTGTGTCAGTGTCTGTCTCTCTCTCTCTCTCTCTCTCTCTCTCTCTCTCTCTCTCTCTCTCTCTCTCTCTCTTTTTGTAAGAATAAAATCAATTGTGGTGTCTCTATGGGGTATCCTTGAAATTGATGACTTACCAGCTGTTGCCCGCCTCGCCCCCGTTTTTCACCTTATGCCTTCCCCACTTCTTGCTTCTTCTGTAATGCACTCGGTTTTATATACACTGTATTTTATGTTTTGTATTTTTCTGACATTCTTTTACCGATCAAATGATGAACTTTGTGATAATTGTTCTACGACTGAGTGTCTCGAGAATGGGGGAGCATTTTTTCTTAACGGTCTGTCCCCCCTGACGCGAAGGCATTTTAAATTTAAAGCTGAAATCTTGGAATATAGTCAACTTGTTGTTTTGGAGAATTTGATCCTCTTTTCACTCTCTTTGTTTATTCCTTTCAATATGCACAGTTTTGAGTTTAGGCTCGTGTGCATACTGACTTATCCAAGAGAAACACTTTGGTGCTAAACAGTTCGACTCACATAGGTCGCATTTTTCATGCGACAAAATGCCACAAATCAGCGCCATCATTACACCTATCACTTTACTGTCACATAGCAGTAGTATCGTTGTCACCTATACATAGTAATAGAAATAGTAGTTGTTGTTGTGGATGATAGTGATTACAGAAAGAAGAAGTAGTAATCGTAGTGTAGTAGGAGGAAAAGCTCGCAGCGAGCAGCAGCAGTAGTAGTTAGTAGTGAGTAGTAGTAGCACGCCCGAGTGTGTGTGTGTGTGTGTTGTGTGTGTGTGTGTGTGTGTTTGTGTGTCATGTGTGTGTGTGTGTTTGTGTCTCTCTCTCTCTCTCTCTCTCTCTCTCTCTGTGTGGTGTGTGTGTGTGTGTGTGTGTGGGTGTGTGTGTGTGTGTGTGTGTGTGTAGTTGATGAGGATGGGTAGTTAATAGTTGATGGGGGGACATAAGGTAGGAAGAGGAGACACGTGGTAAAAGCGTAATTTTTCGGGAATATTTTCACAGCTAAAAAATGTGCAAACACATTAGCTCACAGTTACGCCATTCCAAGTAAACACACTGTTCACTTGTATTCACATTCAATGTTCACAAATGGCTACAAACAGTTCACTGTCATTTGCTTATTTCCATGTCACACGTTGAAAACACAGGTCACTTTTATCACCATTCAGTGTCCCAATCAAGCACCTCAAACACAAGTCTTTACGGGTCAGTGTCATTCCAGGGCACAGTGTTAAACAAACATTATACTCACCATTCCATGGTTAACTAGGCATAACCACACACACACTTCCATATCTCATCAAAAAACACCACAGTTCACTGTCATTTTATCATGAACACACAGTTCACTGTCTTATTCAAAACACACAGTTCACTGTCAGTATCATGAACACACAGTTCACTGTCATCTATCATATAACAACACAGTTCACTGTCATCTAATCATGAACACACAGTTATGTGATTATCAAAAAACACAGTTCACTGTCACTATCATGAACACACAGTTCACTGGTCATTATCATTGTACACTCAGTTCACTGTCAGTGATGCATGAAACACATTACTTCACTAATTTTCATCATCAAAAACACACTAGTTCACTGTCATTATCATGAACACACAGTTCACTATCATCATCAAAACCACACAAGTTCACTGTCTATTATCATGAACACACAGTTCACTTTCATCATCCAATAAACACACAGTTCACTGTCCAATTATCATGACCCACAGTTCACTGTCAGTATCTGAACACACAGTTCACTGTCATTTCATGAACACACAGTTCACTGTCATTATCAAAAACACAGTCACTGTAATTATCAAAAAAACACACAGTTCCACTGTCATTATCATGAACCACACAGTTCACTGTCATTATCAAAAACCACAGTTCACTGTCATTTATCAAAAAACACAGTTCACTGTCATATCAAATAACACAAAGTTCACTGTCATTATCATGTACACACAGTTCATTGTATCAAAAACACACGTTCACTGTCATTATCATGAACGGACAGTTCCACTTTCATCATCAAAAGCACACAGTTCACTGTCAGTATTCAAAAACACACAGTTCACAGTCATTATCATGAACACCCTGCTTCACTGCATTATCATAAAACATTTTCCACTGTATTATCATGGAACACACAGTCACCGTCATTATCATGAACACACAGTTCACTTCGATTATCATGAAATAACACACGTTCACTGTCACCATCTATAAACACACAGTTCACTGCATTATCATAAACACACAGTTCACTATTCATTTCATAAACACAGTTCACTTGCCATTATAATAAACACACAGTTCACTATATTATCATTAACACACAGTTCACTGTCATTATCATAAACACACAGTCCACTGTCATTATCATGAAAACACAGTGCACTGTCTTTATCATGGAACACACAGTTCACTGTCATTATCATGAACAACACTGTCACTTGTCATTATCATGAACACACTAGTGTCACTGTCATTACATGAACACGCGTTCACTGTCATTATCATGAACACACAGTTCACTGTCATTTCATTAACACACTGGTCACTTTCAATTATATGTACACACAGTTTCACTGTCCATTATTCATAAACACGCTGTTCACTGTCATTTATCATGAACACACAGATCACTGTCATTATCATGAACACACTGTTCACTGTCATTATCATAAACACACAGATCATGTCATATCATGAACACATGTTCACTGTCTTATCATGAAACACACATTATCATGAACCACACTGCTTCACTTTCATTATCATGAAACACACTGTTCACTGTCATTATCATGAACACACAGTACACTGTCATTATCATGAAACACACAGTTCACTAGTCAGTAACGCTCAATGTTAACAACACTGTAAAACACGCAGTTCTCTGTAGTTATTCTGTCACGAGGCAAACACACAATTCATGTTCGTCGCCATCACATGTCACAATCAAGCAAACGCACAGATCACTGGCATCACCCCATTCTGTTGTTACAACAAGTCATACATACAGTTCACTGGAATCCATTTCATGTCACAACAAGACAAACACACAATTCACTATATTCAACCATTCTATGTCACAATAAGGGCCAAACACACAGTTCACTTTAACTTCACCATTCTATGTTTCAATCAAGGCCATACACACAGTTCCACTGGCATTACCATTTTATGTCACAACAAGGCAAAACACACAGTTCACTGGCATTACCATATTATGTACAACAAGACAGAAAACCCAGTTCCACTTTATTCACCATTCTATGTCCACTCCAAGGCAAACACACAGTTCACTGGCATTACCATTTTAGGTCACAACAAAGACAAACACAAGTCAGGTTTAATCAACCTTTCTATGTCACAAACAAGACAAAACACAGTTACTGTAATCACCATTTCTATGTCTCAACAAGTCAAACACACAGTTTAACTGTAATCACCACTCTATGTCTCAACAAGACAAACAAAATTCGCTCTAATCACCAAGGCACAATCAGCGAACGATGTTTCCATGAATGAAACATCAGCCTGACCCCCAAAGACTAATAACAAGGGCGACAACAAGAGCAAAATTAGTGGGTGTGAACAGTATAGCAAAAATTAAAACAAAACAGCGTTAGGAACGGTCTACACCGATTCACATTACAAATGCATCCTCTTGTAGAGCGCAGAACCACATTGAACTGATTTTTTTTTTTGCAGAAATTATAACACAAATGCCACGCTGCTGGATTACTTTACAAAAGGACACCATTCGGTCCAGCCTGTCCCTGGTCAGTTTCAAAAATATCAGCATTCCAGTGTTCAAAGTAATGGAATGCACCTTTTTCTCGTCACCAAACCGAGAGAATCCAGGAGTTTTTTTTAAGTGCTACGGCTTCCTGAGGACTACAGCCCAGAACCTGAAACGTTGTATGCCCCTGATTGAAGGCTTGTGATACCGCCAATGTGCCTTGGTCAAGGCACTCCGACGAGCATGAAACAGGCCTTTCACCTTTGTGATGGGAATGCCCACAGGTCAAGGTCATCCCATTGGTCCGTGATCCTCGAGGCGTTTTTGAATTCCAGGGCAGGTGACGAGTATTGGGAAGCAATACAACATGACCGCCAAAGGAATTCTGCTCCAAAGTTATGCAGGATGTGAATGTGAGTAATAATTGTACTTCATTATATTCGTGAGGCTTGTTTTCGTTCTCATCAGAGGAAAGGACAAAAAAAGAAAACATTGCAATGGCTTCGAGTTTAAGTTATCATATGATTGATTTGGTTCGAGATTAGTTATCATATATTATTTGGGTTGGAGATTAAGTTATCATATGATTATTTGCGGAAAATGACAGAGGGGGTAACGAACAGACATACAGAACAGATAGATTGATGCAGGTCTGGTTCGCAAATTAGGAGAGAGAGAGGAGAGGACAGACAGGACGACAGGACAGACAGACAGACAGAGACAAAGATTAGAGAGACAGGGACAGAGTGTGAGATGCGCTTTCTCTCCTTTCCTTTTTTTTGTCGGTCTCTGCGAGTTCTCCTCTCTCTCTCTCTCTCTCTACTTCTTCTCTCTCTCTCTCTCTCTCTCTCTCTCTCTCTCTCTTTCCGTTTTAATCTTTAATGTATCTTAATGAAAAATTTTTAGAGTAAAAAGCTTAGATAATAAAGAGTCTCTCTCCTCTCTCTCTCTCCTCTCTCTCTATCTCTCTCTTCTCTCTCTCTCTCTTCAAGAAAAAAAGTGATTTTGGTGTCTCTCAGAAATTATTGTAGGTATCAAACATCTTATTTCTATCAACACACCTGATTGTGTCTGTAACTGTAATGATTGCAAGTGACAACAAAAGACTTTAAATGCACTTCGTGGAAAACTGATCAAATGTTGTATATCATCAAAATCACAGTTATTTCAGCTGTTGAACTAATTTTGTTGTTTACTGTGCAAAGACTTCTTACTTTTAGCCAGACATCAGATATTTTGATAGCCTGGTGTATCTGTGTTGATCCATCTGTATTACACAATTATGTGATTTAGGATATTTTTCGTCAATGTAGGATTTAACATGACACACTAAACGGATATCATTTCCGATCCTTTTTTTTTTATTTTTAAATCTGCATGGTCAGTTTTAAATGGATCTCTTTGAGATTTCCATTTCGATATCAGGAAAGGAAGTGCGTCTGGACATATACACAATCATTATCTAGAGTAATTCCAGAACCTCTGCCAATTTAGAAATGTATTCCACCAAAAGTATTTTGAGGGTGAAAAATTGATCGTGTCTTTTTCTGGGAACATCAAATATGGGATTTAAAGTTTCGGTTTCAGTTTTTCACTTAAAACTCTACTGTAGCATTTAAACAAAAACACTAGATTCAAACCAATGTTCCCATATCGGTCAAATTTTGAGTTTCTTTATACCTTGGAACAGATGGTACATGTTTGGAATGCCCAATGCCAGTTTCGCGCCTTGGATAGTGTGCTTTCAAATTGTTCGATCAATATTTCGTCGCACTAAAGTAACTTTAAGCATTAGTTATTTTAGATCTGAATAGAGATTTCCTCAGATTAACCAGGTGGAAGGATCTTGTCCCCATGTGGGAAAGCTGGCGTGAGGGAGATGTTTACGTGTGGGCGGAGATGTGCGTTCACACACGGAATATCCATTCACAGTCTCATTTGAAGGGCTTTCGGAAAAAACGACGGACAGGTATCAGTTGTCAACTCTGTGGGAAAATTCCCTGTATCGAAACAACCTGGCGGAGATTTGAACCAAAATCTGTTAGAAACACAGCATCGGAAGCACATTCACAAATTGGGGAGTACCAGTGGAATTCTGACACACTTTTTGCAGTTAGAATTCGTCGTTTAAACTGTTAGAAACTGAGACTGTCTTTCTACAACGCCACAAGTAAAACTGAGACTGTCTTTCTCAACGCCACAAGTAAACTGAGGACTGTCTTTCTACAATTGCCACAAGTAAACTGAGACTTGTCTTTCTACCAATGCCACATGTAATCAGCATCGGCAGGAGCTGAAGAACAAAAAGAAGACGATTATTGTTGATGGCGAACATCGTCAAGACGACGACGAGTGGTGATGAAGATTACCATGTTGCTGATGATGATGATGAATGATGATGATGATGAACAAAGAGGAGAAGGGATCGATGTTTGAAAATGTTTGTCCAGTATAAAAGTTAAAAAAGAAGCGCCTATGTTTCAATAGCATTGGGTTGATAGTCCAAATATGGAGGGGCTATTAGAAAAGGTTTTACACGATAAAAATGTTTCATCCATTACTCATTTTTGAACTGTTCGGTGACTGAATCAACGAATCCAACTCTTGCAGGATTCAAGACTCTTGCGGAGGACGGTTCCCAGGACGGGTCTCACTGTACGGTATGAAGACCTCCACAGCAGGACCCTCTCAACATACACAAGGTACTCTTCAATTTGCAGGACTTGCCACTTCTGTCCAGCAATAGGCAATCGTGTCTAGGGAAAACACTTCTGCGTCGCGATCTCACAGGGTGCGGAGTTGTGCAGCGAAGTGATTCCAAGATGGCAGCGAGCAAGTGGCGTCATCAGATAAAAGCCCTGACTTTGCCCAAAGAATGGGACCGGGCGTGTTCTGTCTCTACAAACAAATGGGTACATCAGTTTTTCTGTGAAGCCACACTAGAATCAAAACGACCATTTTATCATGGAACGCAGAGACGTGGTGGCTCCTACATGTGCTTAATTGAACACTTAACAGTGCCTTCAGAAGAAGGCGTCAGTGCGAAACAATTCTGCATTTGCCTCAACAAACGTATAAACCATTAACGAGTGACAACTAATCTCAACTTTAGATAAGATGGAAAGTCAGGAAGAACGAGGATTACTGTTTCATTTAACTAATTTCTTGATACTGAAAAGCATTGCTTGTTGCAATGTCAGTGTTTTATGCCGTTCGTTTGGTGGTCTAAGACCAGTAAGAGACAATGATTTCTTTGGAATTTCATTTATCTAGGGATCTTGGCTCAAATCCGCAGACGTTATCCAGACCGGTAGGGGAAACTTTGTTTACATCTTGTTCTTTGCTTACTTTTTTCTGGAAGCGCATGATATGCAGTTTAAAAAAATCAGGGAAAAAGGCAATACAGTTGCTGGAAATATCTGGCAGAAAACAATTGCTCCAAACTTTAAAGGGTGTATGGACATTTTAAACCACAAACGTTTAACGTATATGGGTAACCGATGTTTCTACGATATGGAAAACCAAAAATTTGAATGTATGTACGAGATGGTCGACAGGTATCCGGAGGGGCGAATTACCCTTGAGATGTCCGGGTCCTCCACATGTTGCAGGTTCGATTCCAGAGGGGGAAAAAAACAGCAACAGAGCATACTGGAGGTCATTGATTGCATATTAAGTAGGATGAGGAAAGTATGTGTATGCGCATGTGTCTAGAGGAGGGGAGGGAGTCTCCCAAGCCTTTCTTGACACACAAACCTGGTGAGAAGTTTTTAGGGCAACAAAATGCCCTGGCATATTCGTCCAGAGGAAAACATGCAGTGAAACATGTTTTGAACCCACACAATGCAGCGCTATTAAAGAAAACAAAATGGAAGCACAACTAGTGCTCAAAGAGATGGCACAGTGACAGGTACTGCCAGAAGAACACCACGCCCGAAGGAAAGTCCAGAAACAAGGTCTCACAGCAGGTGGCAGGCAGATCATAGTGTGGAACTGGTGCGACATTGGACAGAGGAAAAAACGAGATTATGGATTAGACTGGGAGTGCACAGCTGATCTGACAAAAATGGAAATCCACCCCAGGCCTGAAACATCAGAACGAGTGGCACGATTACTGGAATGTAGGCTCATGCCAGATTCGTCTGAACAAGTAATTTCGACTGAAAGCATTGTGCCAGCATGAAAAGAGTAGAGGAACTCGATTTACAGGACTGAGAAGAATTGCCCAGCCTGGCCAGACTGCTTAAGGGAATCTAGCTTCCAAACCAAAGCCTTCACCCCCAGAGGCTGGGGCTAGGGGATTTTGTCGGCTTATCAGCCCTTGTTCTCCTGATCCAACTCTCGTTTTCCTGGGTAGGAAGATGGCCAAAGTTCCAGAGGCAATGGCAGAAGGCCAAGTGAAGAAAAAGATTGTGTATGGCACACATTAGGATTTGCAGCTCAATTTGTCACATTCCTCCGCAAAATAGTCTTTACCAATTGTACATTAATAGATACAGCCCAAAGTTACCGTTCCTCAGCAAACGTACATCAGTGTTACAAAAATAATAAACTTGGTCCCAAGATTACCAGTGTAGCATCCTCCTCCGGGGTACTTAATCTGTAAGCTTAAACGGGAGCCAAAAGGTAGCCTTTCTGTCTCCCTAATCTGGTTCCCTGGTTTTACAACTCCACTAAATCCCATTAACGTGTACAACGAAAGAGATTACTGTAACATACATAGGCTCAAAGGGATACCCTCTCCCCCCCCCTTTTTTTTTTTTTAAAGTCATTCTCTTTATAATGATGGGGAATGGTAAGCGTAGCACTTGTTTTCCCCATTACTGTTTTGTTTTACACACATGCACACGGCGCGCGCGGCGGCGCACACACACACACACCACACACACTCACACACACATTATACATACACACACACACACACAACACACACACACACACAACACACACACACCACACACACACACACACACACACCTATATCACTTAATGTGGGAAAAACGGTAAAATTAAAGAAGACACAACTCGCACGCACACACTACACACACACACCACACAAACACACACCACACACACACACACAACAACACACACAACACACACCTGCGTACACTCAAACGCACGGCAAGCTCGAACACACGTTGCGCGCGCGCCGCACGCAAGCGCACAAACCACACACACACACACACACACACACACACCGAACTCACTTGTATTCACACACACACACACACAAACAGAGGCACGCACACACACACACAGGCATACTGCTCAACTAATAGACACATACACTCGCGCACGCAAACGCACACGCTCAGACATACACCCACACGCGCGTGCGCGCACGCAACACACACACACGGACGCACTCACACACGCATGCACACACGTACACGCACGCACGCACGCACCACACGCCACACCCCACACACATCACACACACACACACACACACACACAACACACACACATCAAGGACTCAAAGGCCTGGGCCCCTTTTCAGGAGGAAGATTACACTTGACTAACACAAGGGGACAAAATGTGGTGAACTAGCAGATCAAGAGCCATCAAGATTCTTCATGATTATACATTGAAATATTACATCTACGACATCACAATTTTCAGCCTGAGGGGAGCCTGCTATATATAGCGTGCACTTTTTTTTTTCCCTTTTTTACTGCTTTGCAAATGCTTCGACGACACAACGACAGAGTGGGAGGTGGGGTGGGGGGGGGGAGGGAGGGGGAGGTGGGAGAGACCAGAGAACAGAGAGGACGAGGGAGACACAGAGCCAGAGTGAGGATGAAAACATTTATAAATGTGGAGTCATAACAATTGCTCTGCTATTTTTCATACCCCAGGGTGTGTTTGAGGCAGGCTGAAATGTACAGTGGAACCAGCATACATAAAAGAAAGAGCAACTAGAACAGTAAGAACGTGGATTAATGTAGTCGTCATGGGAAACAGTAAACGATGGAATCATAAACTGCTTTGGCTACTTATTTTCGCTCTCTTACTTTGAACGTGTATTGACTGGAATGTACCGTAGAAACAGCAGATATAATACACTTAGAAAAGTAAGTACAGAGGGAATGATAATCGATAGTCATTTTTTTTCTCTCGCCCTGAAGGTCTAGTTTAGGATGTAACAGGGGGAACAGCAATATCGTGAAATGAACAGTGGGGAAGGGTAATATAGTGGCAATGAGCAGAGGAACGGTCAAAAACACACTGGAATTGCGTTTTGCGACATAACAGTGAAAAACCATGGTGTGGTGGAATATATATTGAAAACATAGAATATGATAGGACATACGTGGAAACACTGGATGTGGTGGATGTACAGAGGAAATTCTGAATATGGCGGAGTGTGCAATACAAACGCTGGATGGTGATGAAACACTGGATATGGTTGAATGAACGTGGAAGCACCGGATCTGGTAAAATGCGCAACAGAAACAGAACATGTGGTTTGATGTCAATTATGACAAAAAAATAAAATGGGAACGGTGGACATGGTGAACTGTACAGGGGAGCGGTGGACATGACGGAATACACTGTGGAAAAGTATATAACGTAATTATGTACCAGTAGGGGATAGCGATGATGGTGGAATGTCAGTAGAATGGTATAATTATGAATAAAATGATGACATGGGAACAGTAAATATGGTAAAATGTGTATGGAAACACTAGAATATGACAAAGTTTACAATGACAACAGTACTGCTTGTCTTTTTTTAATCAGTTTCCTCGGGGTCACAATGGAACACAAATGTGAAAAGACAGAAAACGAACAACAAAAAAATAACCTTTTCTCATCGAATATCTGGAAAAGTTGATATGCGTGAAAGGGACAGGCTTTTTTTTAAGGCGCAGTTTTGGTGTTCATTAAAAAAAAATGAAGTGGTGAACACATCTTCGCAGATGATGGAAGTCAATCGAGCAATACAAGATCGGATGTCTAGTGATAAGTAGTTGGGTATGATCAAATTATAAAATGAATTGTAGTAAAGCGTCGATTGATGAAAATGTTACAATTACTCACTAAGAATATCGTTTTGATTTTTTCTATTTCCTGGGAAAACTCCAAATAACATGGTTTCAAAGTGAATGGTACCGCCATGTTATTGTGTTATTATAGTTTCTACTCTTCACTTCTTTTCTTCTCTTCTTTCCCATCATCATCATTAAATACTATTGTATTATTACATTGCTACTACAACCCATATTTTGTAGCCATCTTATTCCTCTCTTCTTGTTCTTCGTTAGTATTGTTATTATCATTGCTACAATTATTATTACGATACGACATTTTTGCCACTATTATTATCTTTTTATTATGATTTCATTGTTACTTTTCATTTTGTTTTGTTATTGTTTTAAAATTTTCCCTCATTATTGTTATTAGTATTTTAATCGTCATTTATTATTATTCTTTCTATCATTTTGGCCCTTTTCTTATCACCAAAATTATTTTATTATCTTAACCCGGGTTTTGTCTCCCTTTCAGCTTCGGTTTTCCCTTTGTAGTCTTTTTTTACCCAGTTTTTTTAGAGAAAAGAGTGACCTGTTCACCTTTCATGTCTTTTGCTTTAATGTTATTTGTCTTGTCTAAGAAGATCAAGCAAGTCGGGCGCGTTTTTGTTTTTGTTCATTCTTTCGTTCGGGTGGGGCGTAGTATTTCTGCTTTGCTCTGTTCCAACTGAATGGCAAGCAGAAATAATAAAAACCCGTGTTTAAATAGAGGGGCAGTCAAAATGATCCGAATAATTGCAGGAATAACCTTGTCCGTTGTTTAAGAAAAATATCTACGTGTGTGATTACAACATGCTTGTCACGTTTCTTCGACAAAAATCAATTTTTTGGGTTTTAAAAAGGTCGGATTTCGATAAAAATTTAGTCAGCTAAAAATTTTACATGTTTACATTTATTGCATAATGATTATTTTTGTTAAAAAAAGGTTTGTATTGTGTATTTATTAACTATGAAAAAAGTATTTGATCATTTTTGCAAGGTCTCTGATATGGAAAAATACCCCTTTATAAATTTCCCTGGAAATAAAATGCGGGTGCTTAATTTCTTTAAAGTACGTGTGTGGGGGGGGGGGGAAAGCCACTCTCTTTTCTCTCTCTGTCTTTCTCGTTTTCTTCTCTCTTCTCTCTCTCTCTCTCTTATGTTTTGTATGCATGCGTCTGTGTGCTTTGTGGTGTGTGGTGTGTGTGTGTTTTGTGGGTGTGGTGCGTGTGTGTGTGTGTGTGTGTTTGGGGTGTGGTGTTGCTTGAATGAAATGACGTGAAATGATTGTTTTCATGTAAACCCCAATTTTGTAATACGCCGTCTTTAATACGCTTTGTTTTTTTCTTTCTTTTTCTTCGTTCCTTCTTTCAAGGTCTTGTAGAAAATTTTGATGCCGTGAATTCATTCAGGAATAGATTTTTGTTCCAGAGTGACCGGGAGAATGTGCTAAAAACGTCTAGAAAAAATTTTTTCATAGCTTTTCTTTTCCCGGGTTTTCCCCCCTTCTTTTTTATAGGGTACGGTGAGGGTGGGTTTGGGGATTGGGGAAGTTTGTACATAAAAAAAAAAAAAATCATTAACATATGAAACAAAGGGGGCACCTGATAATGAAAGAAAATTTTCGCTTTATAAATCTTACGGGTACGGAAATTTAAACCATATATCATAAAAAATATATAGGACAAGAAATAGCCCTAAATTTTTTCAAAGCCTAATGTTTTTTAAAAAATGTATTTAAAACTCTGTTAGTGAAGACGGAACAAAAGAGAACTTCATAAAAATTTTTTACAAACGGTTTCTTAATAGCTGTGTGGGTAAGACATGCATCACCTGATAGCTATATGGATGAGACATGCATCACCTGATAGCTATGTCGGGTAAAACATGCATCCCCGATAGCTATGTGGGTAAGACGTGCATCACCAATAGCTATGTGGGTAAGGCATGCTTAAACCCGATGCCCCTGTTTGGGAAAACATGCATAAAACCCGATAGCCATTTGGGAAGACATGCATCACCCATAGCTATGAAAGGGAAGACCATGCGTGAGTTGATAGATAGCTATGTCGGTAAGACATGCATCACTGATAGCTGTGGGGTAGGACTGCATTGCCTGATGGCTTTGGGGGGGTAAGACATGCATCACCCGATAGCTGTGTTTGGGGAAGAAAAGCATTCCCCCTGTTAGCTATGTGGGTAAGACATTTGATCACCGGGTAGGTATGTGCGTAAGACATGCATCACCTGATAGTATGTGGGTAAGGGCATGCATCACCTGACAGCTATGTGGGGGAAGAAAATGCATGACCTGGGAGGGTATATGGTTTAAAAACATACATCACCAGAATGCTAGGGGGGGTAAGACATGCATTACCTTATAGCTATTTTGGGTAAGACATACATCACCTGACAGCTATGTGGGTAAAACATGCATCACCTTATAGTATGTGGGTAAGGCCCTGCATCGGCTGATAGCTATGTGGGTGAGATAGCATTACCAGATAGTGAGTGGGTAAGACAGCATCCCTTTTAAAAGCCATGCGAGTAAGAAAGGAATCTCGATGTAAAGTGGCCCAGAGGTGTCCGTCCTAAGAGATTTCAGGTTAAAGTCAGTGGGAAAAAAAAAGACAGTAGGGGGGGTTTAAGGGGTCGTACCTTTTCTGTAAACCCCTTTTCCTTCGGGGTGTGAAAAAAAGAAAAAGTACACCGCGGGGCCCGAGGGGTCCGGGGGGAAAAATTTTTTCCCCCCGGGGGGGTGAACCCCGCAGCCTCGAGCAGTCCCCCCCACAATCCTTGGGGGGAAACCTGCGCTGGGGTTTACATAGGTTGCAGGACAGGGGAATCCTTAAGACGTCCCCCCGGGCCTCTGCTCCCCGGAGTTTTTGTTGTGTGCCGCCAGACCAAAACAAAAAGGGAATTTTCCTGGAACCACCCCCCCGGGTTTTTTGCCTGTTTCATAAAACTGCAAAACCCACCAAAATGAAAAAAGCCACCAGCAAGCAAACTGCTCGCGGGATCCCGCCCCGTCCTTTGTTGCCGTTTTGTCGACAGGTGGGAAAAACCCCCCCCCAACCCAGACCAGCCAAAATTTTTTTGTTTGGTTTTTAAACTCAAGAAAAAAAATTGATTTTTTTTTCGGGGGGAAAATTTTCAAGTAGATGGGTATTTTCCCGCCAAAAGGTTGTAAAAGGTCGATGTGATGGTTTTCCCCGGGCTGTCCGGCCTCTTTACAGTCCTTCTCTTTCGTCAATGAACAACAACTGGAGTTTCATAACCATCCAGGAAAAATTGTCATAACTTCTCTAAAAGGTTTATCATTTTCACCCCAAAATTGTTTCCGTCGTTGATTTATCACCCGTCTGTTTCGATTCAGCTGGTTTCAGCACGAATACATGCCCGGGTTTTTCACACTTTGGAAATGTGTTTTTCGTAAAATTGATTTTTTAATTTCTAACTTTTCACAAGTTAGCAGTCTGGGGGGAAAGATGGTAACGCTGGAAAACAAAGTAAGGGGCACGATGGTCGGAAAACGGAGAGTCAGGATTACAGATTCATTCGGAGAAGAGAATTCGAATTTCAAATTGTTTATCAGCTGGTTAAAAAGAAAGTTTACCATGTTTTCTTATTAAATTCAATGGCTTGGAAGTCTTAGTAACTTTTGCCCTCTTACTTTTTGAACATCAAATGAAAAAATTTTAAAGAAAGGGGAGGGGGTTAGTTAACCGCCAAGGTTACGACAAACAAAGTAAGGCCCAAAAACACAATTTCATTTCGACCTCTTGGGTTTCTTTAGACAAAAACGAATAGCATTTGGATAGTGAAAACGAAAAAAAACGAGAAATCACTTATCTTTCATATTTGGCGCAAGATAATAAAAAAAAATCAAAAAAGAACGGGAAACACTTATCTTTCTATTCGGCGCCGGTAAAAAAAAAAATCCTTTTTTTTTTTTTTTTCTTCCGCAAATTGGAAGATATGGTTTCTCGTTCTTCGTTTTCACTGTCCTGAAGTTATTTTTTTTCCAAAAGAAGACCCAAGAGGTCGAAATTATTGGTTTTTGTCCTTTTTATTTTGTTTTCTGTGTCCGGGCGGTAACTAACCCCCTTCTTTCTAAATTTTTTCTTCATTTTCCGCCCTCAAATCACCCGTTTTAAAACCCATATATGAAGTTGCTGTGTGAGTGGAGAAAAACGAAACCGAAGATGTAAGAAACAGAAAAGTAAATCGTTTGTTACAAAAAAAATCTCTCTCTCTCTCTCTCTCTCTCTCCCCTTTCCCCCTTGTTTGGGATAACCAAGGGTTAGAAAGAAACTCGTGGAGACGGGCGCAGGAGTCCCAGAAGGGAAAAGCCCCCCTTAAGAAAGTTTTGGCCCTTATCTCCGACACTCTGGGGGGGTTGGGGCCACACCCGTTATGACCCCGGATGTCCCTCTCTCCCCTTTTTTTTTCCCCATTTTGGGACGACCCATGGTGGGTCAAACCCCATGACCCTCTGGACATGCTCATTTTCCACTTAATGACTCGCGCTTTAAACCACGAGCCAAAGGGACATCTGATATTTGTAGGAAATTTTAAGCCTTTGAGGGTTATTTTTTTTTCCTCCTTGACCAGTTCCAGCCCCTTTAACACCTTTCGCCGCTTCTGCCATTGCTTTGGGGGTTGGTTTTTTTCCTTCCCTGCAACTGAAGCTGTTTAAGAGGCTGTATCAGACTTCCCAAACCCCTACTCCAATTTCTGCAGTGAGGGACTTTGACCTGTTTTGGCCTTTCTCCTGGGGTTTTTTTGCCAAAATCAGAACTTTCAGTCTTGTAGATTTGAGCGCCCCCCATTCTTTTCTCATATGGTACTGTGAGCTCGATCAGATCACTGCTTGTTGACTTAGATGGACTCATGTCGGTCTCAGCCATCTTGCTGATGATCTCGGGTTTTGACCTTCCATTCGGGGAAGGTCTGCAGTGCACTCCCATCATCTGCCCCTTTCCAGCAGCTCTCCCTGCATTTTTGCGAGTGGCACTGTTTTTTTCTTGGCCATGTTTTGCTGCCCCCCACCCGTAAAATGTTGCGGGGGTCCCTTTTTTGGCCCCTTGATTTTCCCTTTTGTGGTGTTGGTACTAGCCCAGCTACTTGTAAAAATCCTTTTGCACTTGGTTGTCCTCCTTTGTACCTTCCTTGAGAGGGCTACTTTAATGAGCTTAGGACACCCCCTGTTTGTTTTTCAGGGGAGGGGGCATGGGCAGGATGGGCTGTTTTCTCCCATTTACCGGTTTGCATTTGAGGGGAAAGGGGCATATGCAGTCTGGAATGAAGCTGATCGAGAGGGGCCATGCCCAAAGTCTTTTAAGTGGACTTCCTTTTGGGGTGCATTCTCCCCCGTTGTCCATTGCCCTTTTGGCTTGGGACTGCTTTTTGGGGGTTTTTTTTTTTGGTCTTCTTCTTTTCTATCTCCGAATCTTCATGTCTCTTTTGGTTTTTTTTTGGGCCTTTGCCCCCACCATTCATTTTTTTGGTCACCCCAAAAGTCCTTGTCTTTGGTCGTGTGTGTCCTGTTATTTCTCTGATTTGGCTTTCTTTTGCAAATCCACCCCCTCTTGAACTTTCCATTTTTTTTCCTGTTTCCCAGTGGGGTTTGATTGCTTCTACCACCTTGTCTCCTGAGTCCCCCGCATGCTTTGAAGTTGATCTTCCTGTTTGTTTTCCCCTCCGGGGAGGGGGGATTTCAGGGGGTAGTTTCAGTTTTGCTTCCCGAATCGTGTAGTCGTCAACAGGGGGGGGACACCAACCATTTCCTTGTGAATTTTTGTTGATTTTTGGCTTCCATTGCCTCCCACTTTGCTGGTGAGTGTGTATATCATAAAGGCCATAGGATTTTTGGGTATCCTAAAACTGCAGACACCGATTGTATTTGCCAGGGAGCCCACACTGGTCAAGGGTTAAAAGCCTTCCTCCCGCCCTGTTGGTTTTTTTTGCTTTTGTGTGTCTTTCAGCGTATCATCATACCATCTTCCAAGGCTCTTGACTGGTTTTCTGTGACGGTTGGAATGGCCTGGTTGGAACACGAAAGCCAAGATCCGGCCACTTTTCCTTTCCTCAGTGAGAGACTCCGTGATTTCTTTGGCTTGAACTTCATTTGGATGAGGCCCCAACTTGCCCCTCCACCTCTCCGCACATGACGTGTCTCGTCTTCTCTGGTGAAATCACTGTAGTGTCATCCATGAAGGGCCTTGAAGGAGGCATTTGTTCCATCGCCAAGGTTTTTGTCCGGTTGTTTGTTGCTGCTTTCAAGATGAGTTCCATTGCCAGCACGAACAGTATTGGGGAAATTGCACGCCCCAATTGCAATACCCCCCTTCCAATTGATCCCGTCTGGTTTGGGGTACTCCTTGGTAGAGAACCCCTTGGAAGCCATTGAAAATAAATTCTTAGCATGGGGCGCGGGTTCTTTGGCAAAATGGTAATCTCAAGAGCCAACTGTATCATCTCATGGGGGACAAACCATATGCGTTTGCCAATCAAGCCACCACTACGTCCAGGTCTCTCTTTTTTTTTTTTTTTGCTTTTTGGATTGCGTCCCAAAAATTGTGGCGTGTTCACACAGCCCCCCACGCCGGGGTGCCACCTTTCGGGGCTGACCATAAAAATACTTGTTTTCCATCAGGGGACTTGGTCAGCCTGCTGCCCTGACAGAGAAAAATTTTCCCTTCGAGTTTTGTTTGGT